>JAOYSI010012720.1:9302-27338 GCA_025775065.1 Hiodon alosoides | reverse complement strand
TACCCCGTTCCTACGGATGCTGAAGAGCCTTAAAACACAGACACTCGCACTGGTGGTGATATACGCTGCACCCCGTTTCTTATGAATGCGACTGGGAACTGGCCGGAACTGGTATGCGCCGATCGATACGCATCCTGTGGCGTGCGTTCAGATTTATATCATTTGTTTGTGCAGCGCCTGTCGGTTTAAGAGTAGCAAAAGCACTTGCATTTTAATCCCAAGGAGAAGGAAAACATGCTTTATCATCC
Organism: Hiodon alosoides; assembly: GCA_025775065.1. NCBI lineage: Eukaryota > Metazoa > Chordata > Actinopteri > Hiodontiformes > Hiodontidae > Hiodon > Hiodon alosoides. The sequence continues at coordinate 27,090 of JAOYSI010012720.1, read as the reverse complement.
TAGCTCCTGTGCGTCTTTGGGCCGGGGGGGCGGCGAAGTGTCAGCAGACATACACTCTCTATGCCTTCAGAGCGAGCAGGTCGCCCCTCTCCCCCGCTTCATCAGGCAGGATTTTATTGATTTAATTTGTTTTCCACCTTTGAGAGAGCGGGAGTGCTGGAACACGAGGCCCGGGCGGGCTCTCTCCTGCTTTCAGTGGTCCTGCCTACTAAGTGAGGGCCCCTGCTGGGGGAGAGACTGGGGGCATTTACTCACCCTAAAGCCGTGAGCTCTGACAGAGACTATTAGACCGAGGTAATGGTGTTCGTTTAGCTGTTAGACGAGCCCTGTTTTAATAAAGGGGTGGGGGTGGGGGGGGGGCTTGTGGGAGATTTGGTAAGAGGATAAGAGGAGCACAGTCTCTCAAACTACATTCAAGCTGGATGGGAATTTAACATCAGCACAAACTCGACTTTCTCTGCTATGCTATATTGAGAAATGTCTGAGACTTGTTATTGGTGGTGTTATTTTCTCCATACAGGGGCGAGTCCTTATATTTCCCGGGACGGCTTTCCTGTAGTGTGAATTTGAGACATCCTGTTAGTTATTTGGAAGTGGGACATAACCCTTGCTACAGTTGGAGAATGTGTTCATCAAGTCTAAAATCCAGCCTTTGAAGTTAAATTACATTTTATATGTAATCGATGCTATAATCGATGCTTTTGGAAATGGTAAGCATTGTAATATCAACTGAGCAGTGTCAGTAAGCTGCTCCTCGTGATGTGATCCCACGTGTTGACTGTGACTCATGAAAGAACTGAACCCGTGAGAGGCACTGATTGGTTGTAATTGGCTGCTTTCAATACCTTAGTGGCTAATTAGTGTACAGCTCTGAATCATGATGACCAATAGGGCATGTAATAGTTTTCTAATCCTTTTATGACTTGTTTTAGTAGAAGTATGGCAGTCTTTAGTAATGAATTTGGCAATTGAGGTATGACTTGAGATACAGTCGCATACAGACATGTGTTGTGAAATTTTTTTAAAAATTATTATTATTTTTTTTTTTAACTGAATGGTCCCTGGGGATGATGGTTGCCAAGGATACCGGTTGTGGCCCCATAAGAATCCAGTGACTCTACCTGGCCCACACTGCCGTGGGGCACAGACGGTTTCTATTGACTCTACCTGGCCCACACTGCCGTGGGGCACAGACGGTTTGCATTGACTCTACCTGGCCCATACTGCCGTGGGGCACCGACGGTTTGCATTGACTCTACCTGGTCCATACTGTCGTAGGGTGCAGCTGGTCTGTCGATGCTGTGTAAGGCGGTCAGTGGTGTCGGAGGGGCAGCTTGTACCCGTGGGCTGCCAGTTCACAGTTCACTCCGCGCCGATTGTGTACTGTGTTGCCAGCAAAATTGCAGGGTCGTGCGTCTCAGCGAGTCAGCGCCGGAATCAGTCAAATTGAAACAAATGAACTGTCGGGCCTGACGCCGGGGTAATTGTTCATATGGAAATTGGACTGCCATCAGGACACACGCTTCCTTAGCAGTTCTAAAACAATTTCCACTCACCGGCGCCGCGGGCTGATGCACTGAAAAAAGACCGAACTTCATTATTCTAAGGAACAATGAGGTTTCTCCGCCCCCCCCCCACTCTCTGCTTCACTTATCATTCAGGGGGAACATGAAGCCATTCACAGGCACCTGGAGGAAGAACTCTGATGTTCCCTATGTTTTATTTATCACAGGAGAGCAGAGCACCCCAGCGTGGTTACATGGAGCGTGGCCCTGAAGCGTCCACCCACCTCCATCAGGCAGCAGAGAGAAGTCACTGGCAGTCAGTGTGGTCAGTAAGGGGCCATTAAGGACGAGATATTGAGCAGACGCTGAAGCTTCTAACGGTGCCTGGGAAAACGGTAATATAAATAATTTAATAATATGAAAAGTTTAAGTGTGTGGGAGAATCTGGCCTCTAAACCCTGTGTGATGTACTGTAGTGACAGTCTGGGGCTGTGGAAGGGAGAGGGCGCACCCCGTCAGCTGTCCAATAAAAGTCTACCTTCATTTTTCTCATCGGTTCCCAGAAAGTTTAGGGATGCACAAAAAGATCAAAATGAGCTGTGGCCAGGCCGGTACCCTCGTGCCACCTGCGGTAATGGGCCAATGCGCTCCTTTATCCTCACATCCTGCGTTTGAATGGGTGGGAAGTGATGCATGCCAACCGGGGCTATCCGAGCTCCTTGGACATCTTTGGGACGTCACCATGACACAGTCAAGAAGATCTTAGATTTTAGCCAAATGATTGCCTGTGAAATTGCTGGAGGCTCCTGTTCTTCAGTCCGGGGGCAGGTCATTTAATCATGGGACGTTATAAAAACCACTTCAATCTTTCTACAAATCACTGGCGGTCTGGGTCTGATTTGTCCTGCAGCCCCCTGTCCATTTTAGTTTTAATAGGACTGTTTAAGGCTGTGAATTACAGAGCACAGAATACATTTACCCAGGGAAATAAATGAGATCCTTTTAATAAGCCGCAAGTGTAAGGGTACTTTTATGTAGATGTGAACCCCACCTAGCCAGTCTTTCCTCTGTTTAACGGTCCCAAAGGGAAGTGCAGGTTAATAAGATGCAAATGAGTCGCACCCCCAGCCCAGCCCAGCCCAGCTCAACCCAGCCCAGCCAAGCCAGCTCTAGCCCACTGCCCCAGTTTGCTGGGATTGTCAGTTTAATAATAGCAATTAAAAAAACAAAAACAAACAGGTGGACCGATTTAAGGGCTGGATGGTGTGGTGTTTCTGTGGCCTTTTCGCGAGCGTGCGTTTCTGTGTGTTCGTGCGTTGCCTGTGTGCGTTTCTGTGTGTTCGTGCGTTGCCTGTGTGCGTTTCTGTGTGTTTGTGCGTTGCCTGTGTGCGTTTCTGTGGCCTTTTCGCGAGCGTGTGTTTGTGCGTTGCCTGTGTGCGTTTCTGTGTGTTTGTGCGTTGCCTGTGTGCGTTTCTGTGGCCTTTTCGCGAGCGTGCGTTTCTGTGTGTTTGTGCGTTGCCTGTGTGCGTTTCTGTGTGTTTGTGCGTTGCCTGGGAAGATTAAAAAATCTGGGTTGTCACTCTGTGTGCGTTTTCATTTAAATTAAACTTTAAAAAATAATTACATTTTGTAATCTGCAATTATTTTTCCAATTTTTATCCCCAGTCTGGAATGATTTGGAAATTATTTGACTTATGCAGTTATGCTAATGACTCTTGGCTCTTCGCTGAGACTCCCACCGTGAGTGAGGAAGTACGACTATTCTCCTCCAATCCTAGTAGCCTTCTAGCCACCCGTCTCTTTTCCACATAAGAGGCCGAGCACTGATTGGAGGAGAGTCACGGGTCGAAAGAAGCGCTGTTACTTTGACTTACCCCCAGCCCGGGCTGATGACATGAGCGGGATTCGAACCCGCGAACTCCAGCTCGTACGGCTTAATCTGTGCTCGGACGGGCGCCTTTACCTACTGTTCCTAAATCAGATGAAGTACACAGGGATCAGATAAAGCTGACAACGGGTTGCAGGGTAGCCAGCCAACGCCCTCTCCTTGTTACAGAGATGAGTCGGCCGGCGCAGGCCCTGCTGCTGCTGTGCGTCTGCGCTGCCAGCTGTGAGGACGCTGCCCCCGAGTTTGCCTCCACCACCCCCATCAACAACGTGGTGCAGGACCCCCGCACGGGCCGGGTCTACCTGGGCGCCGTCAACACCATCTACCAGCTGGACGCCTCGCTGCGGCTGGAGACGAGGACGGAGACGGGCCCCAGGAAGGACAGCCGCCAGTGCACGCCCCCCGTCCGCCGCGGCTGCCTCGACGCCCTCCCCACCAACAACACCAACAAGTTGCTCCTGGTGCACCACTCCAACGGCTCCCTGCTGGCCTGTGGCAGCCTCTACCGGGGCCTCTGCTCCCTGCTGGACCTCTCCAACGTCGACCGGCAGGTGTACTACAACGACAGCAAAGGGGAGAAGACCTACGTGGCCAGCATTGAGGAGACAGTGTCCGTGGTGGGGGTGATGTCCACCATGGCTAAGGATGATGAGGTCTTCCAGGTCTTCCTGGTGGGCAAAGGCTACGGCAGCCAGGACAGCGCCAAGCTGATCAGCACCCGCATCCTGCGGGACCACAAGGAGTGGGTGGTGTTCGAGAACGTGGTGGAGGCCTCCACGGTGCAGGCCAACCCCTTCGTGCTCAAGTACATGCACGACTTCCGCCACGCCTTCAAGGAGGACGGCTTCGTCTACTTCCTGTTCTCCCGCACCCGGGGAGGGGCGGACAACAAAAACTTCACCTTTGTGTCGCGGCTGTGCGAGCGGGACCCCCACTACTACTCCTACACCGAGCTGCAGCTGGACTGCGGCCCCGACAACAAGTACAACAAGGCGCAGGCGGCTTTCGTGGCCCCCGCCGGGGGGAAGCTAGCGGTCCGGCTGACGGGCCGGCACGGCTCGGTCCTCCCCGGGGACAAGGTTCTGTTCGTGGTTTCCAGCGCGGATGAGGTCCGCGCCAGGTCAGCCCTCTGCATGTACCCCCTGAAGGCCATTGACGAGAGGCTGGAGGAGATCATCGGAGCCTGTTACAGTCATTCAGGGAAAATCGGGGATAAGCTGGCTGTCACCCCCCCGTACTCGACATCCGTCAATTTTTGTTTCCAGTCTCCAGATGTAAGTAGCAGTCCCCCCCCACCCGATTCACTCTCGTAATGTCGCTATGCTAACATTTCATATTTTAGCCAATCCAAGAGGTCAGGAGATGTATTTTGGTATGCAGCTGTAGTGCCTGGAATGTAAGAAAGAGTAGTCTTTATTGTGAGAATGTCGAGGGAAGGGGCCGCGGTAACGTACGCCGTTGTTCACAGACCGACCGGGTGAAGAACTTCAAATGTGGGGCGGACTTCCTGCCCTCACCCTTGGCCAGCACGCAGGACTTCGCCCTGGCCTCTGACACCGCGTACACCAGGGAGGCGCTGCTGACGGCGGTGGCGGTCGCCGTGGAGAACGACCACACCGTGGCCTTTTTGGGCTCCAGCACTGGGGAGGTGTACAAGGTGAGATGGAGAGGGGGGGGGCGAACGTGTTGGATACAGTGTTGAGAAGGAGGCCGCTTCATGAGAGGTGGCGAGGTGTGGTGTTGAGTGTTAACTGTGTTAAGGAGGTATACGCAGCGGGGTGTTTATGGAGTAATTGCAAAACTAACGCGGCTTTGAAGAAAGAGTCCTGACATGAGCCACTCCGAGTTCTGAACCTAGCTTCTGACGTTCACGATCCTGTCCATTTGAGTTCATGACCATTATAGGTTAGCAGGCCAGCAGTTCTCCCCTGTTGGTGATTATCCCGGCTCTGAACGGTTTTAGCCCACTAGAAGTGTCCGTCTGCTGCTCGCAGGTCCATTTGTCCAGCAGCCCTGAGGCATACGGTCGGTTCCCTGGGGACAGCAGTGGTGGCGGAGTAAACAAAAACCTTTTCTTTGACCAGAGCCGGAGCCATCTATACATCACCACGGAGAAAAAGGTAGGCCGAGCACAGTGTCGCCACTCGCTGAACCCAACGACCCTTTTGTTTGGGTGTCACTGTTCCGTTTGCCAAACTGAAAGAATCATTCACAGGAGGCTTTCAATGTCCCAGACTGTCTAGGCATTGTGAATAAAGCAGCATGAACCCGTTGCCCTTTCAAGATCTTGCGAAAAACTCTGCGACTCACATTGACAGAAGCGGCTGTGGCTGCGATACTGATAAGGCAGATTGGCTTTTCAGCTCTTACTGTGCTGTGATAAATCTAATGTACCCTGGGCCGCATGGCAGATCACTAAGGTGCCCGTGCAGGCCTGCTGGCTGAAGATGGACTGCCAGTCCTGCGTGACCCAGAAGGACCCCTACTGTGGCTGGTGTGTCCTGGAGGGCAGGTAAGCTTTGAAAGCCTACTCTTACATCACTCCTTTGGAATGACTGGTTCAGTGGAACGCGACATAGAAAACCATAAAACCGCCAAAATTAAGAGGGTTTTTGTCTTGGATATAGAGTCAAAAGTACTGGAACTGCTGCCGGTAACATAAACAGCACCTAGTTGGAAAGGCTGGAGTCCAGGAAATGCTGTCGATAACCTAAAGGACAGCGGCTTATTGGCTGGGGTCCAGGAAGGGTTGTAGATGATGCAATGACAGCAGCTGATTGGCTGGACTCCAGGAAGTGCTGCCGATAACGTAATGACCGCAGCCGATTGGTGTCCCATGCCCCTCAGGTGCACCAGGAAATCGGACTGTCAGAGAGCGGAGGAGGAACACGGCTGGCTGTGGAGTCCGGAGCAGCAGTGCCTGAGGATCGAGTCCTTCCACCCACCTAACCTCAGCTGTCAGAAGACCCAGCAGGTATGGGAAACTTCTGGACCCCTGCGTCTCGTTCCTTTTCATACAACCCTGCTGTGTCTGCCACGTATTTCACCATTCCATTTCAATTCCTAAATTGCCAATTCGTTCCTGTGTATTGACATTAATTTAGTCACTGACCCCAACTCCATTCTACTAAATAACTTTAGTTCCAGTAAATTTATGAAGAATTCGAAATGCTGAGTTTCAAAATTGTTTATTTGCTCACTAAACATCACACAAAAAGACCAGCATTCATTGCATACAATTTCCACTTTGACTCCACTATTCACACTGTGGTGCGGCAGTCTTTATGATTAAATCGTTAGATCTGTCTGTTTGATTCGTTGACGTGATATTGCTGTATCAGTTTAATCTTGTATTTGTTCGTTTGTTTGACCTGTTAATTATTTTTCGTCTGTCTCCAGGTGGAAATCAGTGTGCCCTCTCTCCCGCCCATCAGGTTGTCCGATAGCCTGGAGTGCATATTTGGATCATTAAGGACTGGTGCAGTCTCTCAAGACTCAAAAGTCATATGTGCCCTCCCCGACCCCATCTCCATTCCACCCACCCCCGAAAAACAAGGCGAGTTAACCGGCTTACGCCTGCAGCGTGTGCCCCTAGCGCTGGCAACAGCAGTAGCGATATTAGGCCCCTCTCTCTCAGTTTAAAGACCCTGAGCGTATAAGCCCTTTTGGTTTTGTTGGATTCTAACTGTCCGACCCTCCTTTCTGGGGTTAGACTTTGTGGCCATGCCGGTGAAGATCTTTGTGAGAGGAACAGTGGAACTGGCCGCCGGCGCCTTCAAGTTCTACAACTGCAGTGCTGCCATGCAAGAGGACGGGAACACTCCGTGAGTTTGTGTGGGGACCGACTTTCCCTAACCCTAACCCCACCCTGAGTTTGTGTGGGGACCGTCTTTCCCTAACCGTTACCCCCCGGTAAGTTTTTGTGTAGGGTCCCCACTCATACTATAAAAAATATCTGAGTTACCCACCAACCTAACTAGAGAGACACATCTTCTAAAGATCTTTGTGGAGCGACCAAAAGGCCTCAAGTCGTGATTATTGGCTAATTGTCCTCCAGGTGCATGTCGTGTGTCACCAGTGAATGGGGCTGCCAGTGGAACACCAAGACTCACACCTGTAGCGACAGTGACGATTCTGTAGGGGGCTCACATATTATAAAACCCCAGCAGGTAAGTAGATACAAATGTCATTTCTTCTGTGGACCTGATTCTCAATTTGTCTCAATTTGTTTGCGTCTGTATGTTACACGTTTATAATCAGCAGACATTGAGTTGTCTGTATTCTGTACAGGGAATGAGTTGCCCTCGGTTTGTGAGTCCAAATCCAGGACTCATTCCAGTGGGATACAAAATACCAATCCACTTTGAGGGGATACATCTTGATGTGTACAAGGTAAAATGGGATAAATTTGCTTTCATACTCTAAGGTCGCTTTTGAATTGCGGGCAGTTGAGTTTGATGTTGATTCTGGTGTTATTTCAAGTGCTGTTCGTTTATTATGTAGTAAATGTGTAGTGATGCAATAAACCTTCAGATTTACCTGTAAGGTGACACTGGTTATTCTAGTGCAGACTGACATTTCTTGTGTAATTAGCTAGCCAATGCCGTCATCCAAAGCTCATATTTCGACTGATCTCACTTCAACGTTGCGTGTCTCCCTGCAGCACCGAAGGTTCAAGATAGGCACTGAACTCATGAGACAGACGGAGGAAGATGTAGCCTCTGATGGTGGCTCCCATTTCAGCTTCAGGGGATATGAAGTCAGTATCCCGGAGTATCCCATCACTATTTGTCTGAGGGGTCATGTTCCACCCCACTCCCCCACTCCCCCCCGCAAGCGCGCATCACATAACCCAAACGGCTCACCCCCCGCTCAGAAAACACCATGTTTCGGCCACAGAATTGCACTGATTATCATCCCAATACAACTATTTCAGAGGCACTTGGCGCCCCCTCATGAACAGAGTTAAGGCTCTCCTCTGTTTCCCAAACATAGTTGATATTCTGAGACTAAAGATGACTCCTCTAACATGATACAGTTACCAGCCTGCAGTTATAATCTTGTTTTATGCATTGATTTGTTTTCTTTGAGTTAAAAGTTAGCGTTATAGGAATAGCTCTCTAATGCAGGCCATCCCCCACAGTTTTTGTGACTGAAAACAATCTGTATTGAACTGTATTTTGCTGAGCCTAATTATTGCGTGGACGGAATAGAGGTTCCGTCACAATGCGATGTTAATTATGTTTCCCTGCCGTTGTCCCCCTGCAGTTTGCCTACGGTAAGGGGCAGTCGGTAGACGTGTTGTTCCACGTGAGGGACGGGAGTACCAACCGGAAGATTGACAGCACATTGAACGGTAGGTCTAAAACGCAATGTTAGATGATTGGTCGGTATCATGGCTCTGTAGGAAGCATGGAGTCTAAATCAGCTGTGCAAAGAAATACTGTTTTTTCTCCTGTTTATTACTAGCAAGCATGGATTACCATATTGTAGAATACAGTAGATACACATGCAGGTGAAGTTCGTCCACCAGTGATCACAGGTCCCCTTCATTACCTTACCAGTGACCCTGTACAACTGCTCACTGGGGCGGGAGGACTGCAGCCTGTGTAAGAACGTGGCACCCGAGTACAAGTGTGTATGGTGCGGCCGAACTAGGTCCTGTGTCTACCGAGAGCTGTGTGTCGGGGATGAGCAGCGGGACTGCCCTGAGCCTGAAATCACAGATGTGAGTAGAGCTGCTCTCTGCTTTACTTCTCCTGCCTAGTAGGTTATCGGAACCAGGAAACGCACAAGGAATTTAAGAAATCTAAACCGGAAAGGACTTCGCTTGTTCGTCTGTTCTGATATGGCAAAAGGAGTGTGGAAATGAGCGGAGAGCACTGTTAGATCCCGAGTCTTTAACCGGGGTCTATTTATCGATCATTTTTGAAATCCCGTATCTTTCCCTAGATCATTCCTCAATATGGGCCTCTGAAGGGGGGCATTTTGGTCACCATCAAAGGTTCTAATCTGGGGATCAGGAAGGAGGACATAAAGAAGATATATGTGGCCGGCATTCCCTGTTCCCACCAGCCGGACAGATATTCTGTGTCCACCAGGTACAGCGCGGCTCCAACAGTGCAGCGTCGTAAAGCTAACCGTTTCCTCGGGACTCTGCGCTACGAGATGAATGGGGTTTTGGTGCCCCGGTCATATGAATTTGCATTCGCAGCAAACTTTGACGAGGCCATAGGAGATGTCCTAGGAGACATGGAAGCAAGGTCATTGGTTGCATCTCTGCTCTGGTAGATCTACAGGTTGTCGCGTGTTGCTTTCTGTTTCTGGCTTAGCGTCGTGTGTGAAATCAACTCCGTGGGGCACATAAACCCCCGCAGCCCCCACAACAGAGGACAAGTGACGGTTGAAGTGGAGGGAGGGAAGACGGGGCGGTCTGCTTTTCTGTTCACATACAGGGTAAGACAGGGTTTGTAATCTCCATTCTATTTCGTTTTAACTATACAATTCTGGCTGTGTTTGAGTGGTTAATGTAATTTACTTTCAGAGAATGATTTAAGGTCGGAGGAACTTGTGTATTAACTGTAAACGCTTAGTATGTTAGTTTAAGCTCCGTTGTGTACCAAGAGTTTTTAACATCCTCGTGGAAGTTTTCCAGCTGGTATACCGTTCCATCGCGGGTGTCCATTAGATTTAAATGCTCTTTAGGTGTTTTCACACACTGACGACCGGAATGATGAGACATTCTCACTGCACCCCAACACTTTAGGATCCCAATCCTGACCGGGTCCAACCTGCCAAGGGCCCGAAAGCAGGGGGCACGGTCATCACGATATCGGGGACGGATCTCGAGACGGCCACCAAAGAAGAAGTCAGCGTGACTGTGGGGGGAGTAGAGTGCACCGTGTAAGTACGGGGTTAAGCCTGAGGGATGTTCCTCTGCACTGCACTAGGGGGCAAGGAGTGGGGTGGGGGGCCTGGACACCAGTTATCACTGCACCCTTCTCCAATAGCCCCTGAAGAGCCTTGACACGGAATCGCGAGCTTGTGGAATATTTCCTCGAGACCGCTTACCCCTCCCCCTCCCTGTCCGTGTGCTGACTGGAAACACATGTTGCCCTTTCCCACGCAGGGTGTCGTTCGGGAGCCAGATCACCTGCAGGATGGGCAGATACAAGGCAGCCAAAGTCCCCTCGGACCGCCTGACGCTCACGGTCAAGTACGGCAAAATAACCACCAAGGAGGTGGAGGCCGCGTTCCAGTTCTGCGAGGACCCCAAAATCGAAGAGCACTACCCCAAGGGGAGCTTTTTATGGTACGTCCACCCTGCGTGCTGGCCGTGTCTCTTTCCTTTGAGCGTCGTCTCACAACAGGTGTTACCATCCGACTGCACGGGGAACAGCGAGTGTAATCATGGGTCTTCTGCGTGATATTGGGAGAAAGGATCAAAGCAGTGAAATCCTGGATGAGAGACTGCTGTTATATAATGGTTATTATGTTGGTAGGAAGAAGCCTCTGATAAGGACGACCCGTCTCTTTGTTCTGTGTCATGCTGCATATATTGGCTTCGAAATCTCAGATGGGCAGAAGGGGAATTGGAGTCTGCGTTCAGCTGCATCTGGGATGGGTTTTTTTTTTTGGTGGGTCAGGCTAAAGATTGTGACTTTCTGCTTTCAGTGGTGGGAGAAAGATCGTGGTGGTTGGGACTGGGTTCGACCTCATCCAGGAAGCCACCATGCGAGTTCTGCCCTCCGCCAATGAGTGGTCCGGAAACCTCAGTACAGACCAGGTTCGTTTAGACGTTCTGCCACCAGAACCTCCCGCTGTTTTCTGTCTGCGCATACATTTTTCAATGCCCAGTGACCGTATACATTATCTTGAGGCTTAAACATTACAAGTTCCATGTTTAAACGGTGTCTATGCTGGACAGTCTGTTTGTAATTGCTAACCATTTAGGATTTAAAACGGTTTCCACAAATATTCATATTACCTCAAAAAAGCAAAAGTGTGTGTGTGTGTGTGTGTGTGCCACATTTGTGAATCACTCGGTGAATTTGCCTCCCTCACAGTTCATACAGAGAGCGGTGACCAAAAACGACACTGTGCTGCAGTTTCACTCGCCGGCGGTGAACGCGGCCCACGATAACCCGTCCTACAGGACCTTCATCTACCTGGACAACGTCCAGGCGGAGCTGAAACCCTTCGACTACCACCCCAATCCCACGTTCAATAACCTCACCAAGAAAGTCGTCACGGAGACCAGCATAATCTCTGTCACTGTAAATATACATATGCGTCCTCCTCCTGTCACCGGGCCTTTCAGTTTTACTGTCCAGCCGTGTTAAAAGGGACACTGTTACTGGTGAAGCTCTTAACATGACACAATCGGTTTAGTTTAATTAATGGATTGTGTCTAGAGTGAAGTTTTCACTTTTTCAGTGAATGAAAATGCTTTAAAAATTCTTGTGGAGAGGCACTGATTTCAGCCCAGAACGTTTGGGTGGCCCCTCCCCCTTGCCTTGCAGGGCCGTGGTTTTGCCAAGGCGATGACGGCCAGGGAAGCCCAGGCCTTCGTGGGAGACGTCTCCTGTTTGGTCAACACTCTCCAAGACGACAAGCTCTTCCTGGATCCTCCCTCCACTCCGCCCAGAGCCCGCTCCAAGCGACAGAAAAGGGACGCCGGCTCCGAGCCGCTGGAACTCACGGTGAGAGACGGGATCGCGTGGGCAGACGCTGCGCGTGATTCGAGCCCTGCCTGCATGCTCAAAATCCAGCACAGGTCCAACTTAAGTTGTCTTGTTGTCCGTTAACCTTTGTCGTCACAACACATTTTCTGCATAGCAGAAATGAAGCAGCTGAACGCTCTACCTCTCCTTATCCTTTGAACTTAAGCGTGTTCTGGTTTCATGGTTTCGGTAATGTCTTGGAAATGCATAGGGTAAAGGGCGCCCCTGCCTGTGCTGTGTCACCTGACTTCAACCCTGCCATTGCCACGATTAATGGAATGCATGAACTCTTTAGAAAAAGCAGCCTACATCAGAGAAAAGGACAAAAATAACACCATAAGCCTGAAAATGGTCTGTGTGAATTTGAGTTTGAGCATAGCCAAAGCCAAGCTGCTGATCTCCCAGCACGAGTTTCATAGGATACAAAACAACACGTAAAAACCTAATTTAATAGTGAAACTGCTAGCTATGCAACAATTCAGTTTTTTGTTCTTCCGCCCAGATCAAGTTTGGGAACGGGGAATGGGTCGTGGGCTTGGTTCACTACGAGAGGAAGTACGAGGTCCCCCTGCCAATCATTATCCCTGCGGTGATCGCTCCCATGCTTCTGATTATCGCCTTCTCAGTCTACTGCTACAGGTACTACATATCCCAACATCCACCTCTCCCCGCCCACCTGATCTTTGGCCATTCTGAATCGTTGGGCTCCCTGTGTGTCTCCTGTGCAGACGGAAGAGCCAACAAGCGGAGAGAGAGTACGAGAAGGTGAAGCACCAGCTAGAGAACCTGGAGGAAAGTGTCCGTGACCGCTGCAAAAAGGAATTTACTGGTCTGTATGGGATCCCCATTTCCCTTTTATATCTAACAAGGGACCCTGCGGTCCGTTAAAATCTAACGAGGATCCTTATTCCCCTTTTAGATCTAATGATTGAGATGGGGGATCAGACCAGCGACCTCAACGAGGCCCGCATCCCTTTTCTGGACTACAAGACGTACACGGACCGCGTCTTCTTCCTGCCCTCCAAGGACGGCGCCAAGGACGTGATGGTGACGGGCAAGCTGGACATCCCAGATGGGCGCAGGGCCATCGTGGCTCAGGCCCTCAACCAGTTCTCCAACCTGCTCAACAGCAAGCCCTTCCTCATCAATGTAGGCCCCAAAACCGGCCCATGTGTCCATCGCTGTCTGCCTTGCCTTGTTTTTTCTGGTCCCACCCTGCCTATGTTGACGTGTCTGCGTTTAGCTCCCTGCTCATCCTTTTTTATATCAGCACTTATTAGTGATTCATAGCCAGGAAGCCCTCAGTAGCCCTATTTCTGATACGCGTTCACTCTGCATGTCGAAGCCATCCTATGAAAGCACCCGTAAGCTGCAGCATAGCGTTGGGGGTGATGCTGTTGTGTCCGTCTGGTTAGTTTATCCGCACCCTGGAGGGGCGTCCGGACTTCAACGCGCGCGCCAGGGGCTACTTCGCCTCTCTGCTGACGGTGGCGCTGCACGGCAAGCTGGAGTACTACACGGACATCATGAGGACGCTCCTGCTGGAGCTGATGGAGCAGTACGTCCACAGCAAGAACCCCAAACTCATGCTGCGCAGGTGAGACTCGCCGTCAGTGCGGCGGCGGCGGCGGCATCACCGCTGCTGTGGAAGAGCCACGCCGGACGGCCTTTGCTTGTCTGCTCCCTGTAGGTCTGAGACGGTGGTGGAGAGAATGCTCTGCAACTGGATGTCCATCTGTCTGTACCAGTTCCTCAAGGTAACGTCAGAAAGTGCCTCCACTCCGACACGCACAAATACAGAGATCCTTTTTGGTCTGTGTTGGGCATACTGCCGTTCTAAATTATTAACAAAAATAAAAGCTGTTTATTTTAAGCCATCTAGGGGGAGTTGCACAGATTGATCGTTAACGCAGGAAGCATCCTTTTAAAAATAATGTAGGTCTCATACGGTTTGAATTTAATGATAAAACCTTAAAAAAAAACAAAACAAAAAAAAACAAAGCTTTATTTCACGCAGTGCTCGTGAATGGGCCATTTAAATGACACGCGTGTGTGTTTGCACGACTGACTGCGTCCCACGTGTCTGTGACGCCTGCGTTCTTGTGCAGGACTCTGCCGGAGAGCCCCTGTACAAGCTGTTCAAAGCCATCAAGCACCAAGTGGAGAAAGGTCCCGTGGACGCGGTGGCCAAGAAGGCCAAATACACTCTGAACGACACGGGGCTGCTGGGGGACGATGTGGAGTACTGCCCTCTGGTGAGCGCTGGGTCGGCCCGCCCACAATGGCCATCCTTCCTCGCTCACTGAATCGCACAGAGACGCATGACACTCTAATCTCGTTTTCATTCAATATAGCCCTGTCCGTATATCCATGTTATACTATACTTACTCTTTATTCTTATCTTCATTCATTTTCTCCCTATTAATGGTGTACTTAAGAGGTGCGGAGAGGAGAAGCGCATAGGCAGAACGGCTTACAATTGATACAGCATTTTCCCCAAATGGACAGATAATGCGATCACCTTCGGAAAAAAACTTTTAAAAGTCACTGAAAATAGCAGAAACAAACCATATGATAATCTATCCGTGGCAGAAAGATAATGCAATGAAACCGATTCGCTGATCATGTAATGGGATTGCGTGCCGTAATGGCATACAGCAGAGCCAGCATGTCATCGTCTGGATGAGGTTTTAGTTCCAAATTTAAGGCGTTGCGCTCAGCAGGCTCCAACAGGAGGTCACTTGTGCTTTTTTGATTTCTCTATTTAACTGATGTCAATTTCCAACGTAACTGTTTACTGTGTGTCTTACAAAGCATCTTTACTGTGATGTATGCGTTCCTCCTGACAGATCACTAGTCATGTTGAATAAAATTTCTCCTGATAATGATTCAAATGCATCAGGATATGAAAACGGGTGGGAGACAGCCCTCTGCGTGCTGACTGCTGATAAACCGCATTGCAGATTCTCTCGGTAAACCCCGACGGTCAGAGAATGGATGCTAATGGTCCAGTTGACTTGTTCTCCTCAGACCCTGCAGGTCCTGGTGCACGGGGAGGGTCCAGACGTCATCCCAGTCAAGGTGCTGAACTGTGAGACCATCTCCCAGGTGAAGGAGAAGATCATCGAGCAGGTGTACAAGAACCTACCCTACTCACAGAGGCCAAAAGTGGACAGTGTCACTCTGGGTGAGGGCTCAGCACTTGGAATTTACTCTTGGTCCCTCAAATATGGTTTTACCTTGGTTCACTGGTTTTAATGGTGTCGAGTAAAACGTTTACATGGGAACTTGGATGATGGATGTCTCTGACATCCACATTTAGTGGATTTCAGATTAAGAAGCAATGGCTATCCGTAGTGTTCAGCCACATAGGATGCTTCAACAAAAAGTCGATTGTGTGGTTGTGCTGTATTTCTTGCCCCCACCACAGAGTGGCGCCCTGGCTCCACGGGACAGATCCTATCTGACCTGGACTTGACTTCACAGAAGGAGGGCAGATGGAAGCGCATGAACACGCTGGCGCACTACAACGTGAGTATTGACCGCAGAAGCTGAACAGTGATGCAAAGTTGGAGAGGTTCCCCGATCTGCTCCGCAGATCACGATTACTCTTGGCTGAGCCCGGTGCCTGCCTTTCAGGTGCAAGACAACGCCTCTTTGGTCCTGTCCAAAGTCCTGCACACACAGCAGTCTTACGACCAGAACCTGGACAGCTACGAAGAGAGTAAGCAACCAGACCTGCCAGGCCCTACACTGCGTTGTATAGGGTGACTCCACATTCACTTTGTTCTCCAAACCAGGGAACGCTCTTTTGGAGGACGACAAGGTGTTCCACCTGGTGCGGCCTGCAGACGAGCTGGACGAGGTCAAGTCTAAGAGGGGCAGCATGAAGGACAAGTCAATGACCAAAGCAATCACGGAGATCTATCTGACGAGGTTGCTCTCGGTCAAGGTATACATGCTGCTATACGCTAAAAAGATTTAGCCTCGAACGGCTAGACACCAAACCTTGCAAGTAAAACTGATTAACTTTTAAGTAAAAGTAATATACTTTAAATAAAAACTTTGAAAAACTGCAACGGAAATGCAAAAACAGAATCTTTTGAGAGCATCTGAGACGGGTTGTGTGGTCACACAAGTGTTCCTCCTTGATGGTTTCCAGGGAACCTTGCAGCAGTTTGTGGACGACTTCTTCCGCAGCGTCCTCTGCTCCGGGGCAGTGGTCCCCCCAGCAGTCAAGTACTTCTTCGACTTCCTGGACGAGCAGGCGCTGAAGCACGACAACGTGGACGATGACACCGTCCACATTTGGAAGACCAACAGGTAGGCTTTATTGCCACAGCCTGCACTGAAACTGAAAGCGCTCTGTGAACGACGTACATGACTGCAGAATAATTTAAACCGCTCGGTGTTGTTAAATTTTTTTAAGGAGGTGTTTTCTACACTCTTACATGGCAAGCTATAGCATTCAGGCTGTGTTTTAGTCAATTTCAGGGATTGACAGACGGCACACACACTCCAGGGATTTGGGCAATGTGAGGATTGTGAGATGAGCTGTATAATTATACCACAGAAGGAGCCATGATTATTTGTTTGTTTGTTTTTAACCAGTGGAGACCAAGCTATTTAATATGAATGTGTGGATCGGTTTTATCACTGAACAAACAGGATAATTATGTCCCTAGCTAATATATCAGTGTATGTGTGTATATATATATATATATGCGTGTTAATGCTTGAAGGAATGCAGCAATCTGGCATGAATTCCTTAATTACTCTGTTCAATCAACCCATTCTTTAATGTGGTTACAGGTTTTTCGCAACTACTATGTAATTTAGGCGAGGTTCTTTATTGATTGTAAATGTATTATTGCATAACGAATAACGCATGCAAAACTCCATTGGGTTAAAATTTGTTTGGTTAATTCATTAAAAGTAATAAGGGAAACTTTTTCCTCACTGTGGCTCGCCTCATGCTGAGCTGATGGTCGTATCTCCCTGTCACTCACTCACTCACTCTGACAGCCACTTTCTCGTAATTCTTCCTCTTTGAACTCTGGCTGCCTATTAAAATGCATCTGCTATAATCCATCCTTGAATAAGAAAATAAACTTCTTGTTAGCCTTGTTGCTATTCCTGTGATGATACAACAAATTGATTTTTGTTGAAAGATAATAACGCACAGATTTGTTTGGAGAGATGTTGGCGTGCTTTCAGCATTCTATGAACCAGGGCTTGGGTTCAGAGTGAGAGAGCTGCCAGGACGCAGAGCAGAAATCTCCGCTCTGAGCCCCAGCAAGCCCCAGCACAAATGAAGCCCTGCCTCTAGAATTGTAATACGGACAACTACTTATCTGCCAAATGTGTGAGACCGAGCCATGTGTGTCCAGTTGTGGGATGAGCTTCAAGGTTGTCCTTTTGACAAGCTTCAAGATCTATTTGTTCTCAAGGGGACTCTGGTGTGTCCGCAGTTTGCCTCTGAGGTTCTGGGTGAACATCCTGAAGAATCCTCACTTCATCTTTGATGTCCACGTGACTGAAGTGGTGGACGCCTCCCTGTCGGTCATCGCCCAGACCTTCATGGACGCCTGCACCAGGACCGAGCACAAGCTGAGTCGCGTGAGTGACACCTCTCCCAGCACCGTGTACCGCGTTCTGCTTCTCGTTCTGCT
>JAOYSI010012700.1:16758-31782 GCA_025775065.1 Hiodon alosoides | reverse complement strand
ACACGGTGCCCACCTAAACCCAAGGACACTGACTGTAATCCTAACACGGTGCCCACCTAAACCCAAGGACACTGACTCTGATCCTAACACGGTGCCCACCTAAACCCAAGGACACTGACTGTAATCCTAACACGGTAACCACCTAAACCCAGGGTAACGGTCATCCCAACGTGGTACCCGCCTTCACCACTAGAATCCTCACTACACACAGGCTTCAATCATGCCGTTCTAAAGTGACCTCCATGTCCCTTACGGGACCATGTGGTGTCTTTTTGATTGAGCCAGAAGGGGGCACCTCTCAGGGGTATTTACGCCAAGTCCGAACTGATTACTCATACTGGAGATTATCCCAAAGCGTGATTAGTTTTATGCTGTTAAGGGCTCGACAGGGGTAAGCTCTGTTTTTATATCATTGACATTGGCATTCATATAGGGTAAGGGATAGTTATGGATACTTTATTATATGATTTTGCAAAAATGTCTCCTAATAATGTCATTTATTAACAATATACTGGAGATTTCGGTGCCTTTTAACATAATAAAGTGAGTGAATAATTGCTTATACTAATCCATCATTAAAGCACACACATCCAACTTTAACTTTACATAGCCATCATGAAACATGAAGGTCAGGATATGTTCAGCAGTTCTGTAATAAGGCTGTCTTAAGCAGATACTTTCATCACACGCAGCAGTCTAGATTCTATTATACAAAGAAATATAGAGTATGTTTAAACTCGCTGCGCAAAGACATGACAACATTATTCTAATGCAAATCGACAGACAACACTGAGACATTCCGGGCTGAAGAAACGGCTGCATCTCCATTTAAAATGCAAATGGAGAAATATCCATCTTACCATTCCTCCAGTCTCTTCATCAGTCGAGCCTGTGCCCGTTTGTGTGTGTGTGTGTGTGTATCCAGACAGTTACTGAAAACCAACAACCGGGTGACTTTACATGCAGTGCTCCACCAGGCCAGGCCCTTAGAGAAGAATCAATCAATCGGTCTCAGCGCACTCTTGGGAAGGCAGCAGGGGCCGTCTTCCACCATGACGGTACCCGAGGTTAACACACGGAACTACATCAGCCGCTCGACTCAGGGAGGAGGGGCCAGCTCCACGTGCGTGCCGTTCTCTTGGTGGGTGAGGCCAGGTGTTCAGGTCGCTGGAGGTGCCCATCTTTACCCATCTCATGGTAAAACGGTCAGTCGCGTCACTGCTACAGGATCAGCGCTTTGATTGACCTATGGGCCGTTTCCTCTTCCTCTCTTGTGGTTTCCGCTGCAGTCAGTCCCGCTCACCAGTAGCGGTAGTTTCATCTCTGCGGTCCATGGAGAAAAGGGTTGTTTCGACCGCCGGCGATTTTGGCTCAATTGGAGCAGACCCTGCCGCCCGGTTCTGGTCAAGAGTTATCGGGTTTCAGAGATGAGGGATCATTAATGTACGCGAGTCATTAGAAGGAGCCTGCCAGTAAAGGGACCCACCGGAGCGCAGACTGAGCCCCATGAGCTGGATTTCGCAGGGTAGAATACAGCTCTTGACATTTGCCGATTGTGAGCGGCAGAGCAGTGTTGTCAGACACCGCCCCAGGCTGGGGTGGATCAAATCAGCTGAGCTTCTCTGGGCTCAAAAACGACACACATACAGGCACCTTTTGATGACTTTGATATAAAATTTAATGTGATGCTTTATACTTCTCTTACAATAAACGGCACTTAATGCACAATTAACTATTACATAATCTGACACATAGTGGTCTTATTTGCTATAGATAAAATCTGAAACAGGAAAAGCGCCAAGCGTCCCATAAGTAAAGAGACGCCAAAGCAAAAGGCTCAATACTAGGCTTAACCTTATGGAAAATAGTCTCTAGAATATAATATCTAAAATATGTACTGCATGCGGAATCTTGAACAATAGCTCGACAAAGTGCTGATGAAGTGGTGACATTTTGCAGCGTTCCGAGAGCACCTAGATAAAATTTAACGCTGGGATCTGATAGTCGCGTTAGATAACAGGATTAGGGAAAAAACGGGCCCAGGTGCTCTTAATATCACAACATACGGGTACTCGATGTTGTAACACAGATGAGGAGGTCATGCCCTGTGTTTGATTTCTGTATGCCATAAAGCAATTTATTTTCAGGATACCTGAAATTACGGTCACAACTAGACACCCGGTACCAAGCTAGGGAGTTCCTGTTGTGCCACTATTAAACTGGAATGATCAAAGAGCTGTCATCGAACCAATCGCTATTTGCCCTTAAAACGGACGTTTCTCTTCCTTGAAATTTTCACCCCCAGATGAAAGCAAGGACTGCGAGGCGATTAGCCACGGAGAACGTAAACAGAGCTTCTGAGCTTCGAAACGGCTCCGCATTCGAGGATGACCCAGAGTCTAACTTCTACAGCCGAAGGAAGATTAATTAAACACCCCCGACACCCCCCCCCCCCACGTACTCCCTGAGCCGACAGAGAACAGAGTGAGGCTGCCAAACCTCCGGGAACTGGCACGCGTGCGAACGGGACTCCTCTACCACCACATTAAGCCCAGAGCCACCTGGGAACTCCGTTTAAACACTGATCAATATCCCCAACGGGGCAACATAAGTCCAACTTTAGACTGGCCTTTAATGACCTCTACAAGCAATTCTGCTATCGATTTATATACACTATTGCAAAGGTTTACAATCATTCTGTTGGACCTAGGGCTGGTACGCGTGCGAGGTAAACAGGCAATGGATCATGCAAAAATCCTTTAAATTGTTGCCTGGTAATTTCTGTGACACATATACGGATACAGAAGCATGTATTCGTGAGTTAAAAGGAAATGTATGAATAAGGAATCTCTTTTCCACAGAAAAATATTGCACATGGATGATATAATAAATATTCTTTTGTCGAACGATCTTACAGATTGCCAGGTGCTTAGAGAAAGCCTCGATCTCTTTTTAAAAAGTTTTTAGGTTAATTCTCATTTTAAAAGAACTAAAATACATGACTTTCATTATCCCTTCGCTTGAATTCCGGGCTTTGGCTTTTTGTGTGTGTGTGTGTATGTGTACTTCTGCATAAATCGCACATCTGCCTCCTCGTCTCAGCGGGGCTTCGTAATTAACTTCGCAGACAGCTTCCCGTTTCTGCACCAACACAGGGAAGCGCAGCGACAAAACACAGGGACCGAGCAAGCAATGAAGGCTGCAACGCAGCACAAATTACCCTTCGCCGGGCGTGAAAATGCGCAGGCTTCCTGTGCCGCGGCCTGCCAACACAACAAGCCACGCCGAGCGGAGACGGCCTGACGCCGAGGTCGATTTCTCCACCTTGCACGCCACCACGTACTTACCGTTAAAAACGATCAGCATTTGAGACAACCGGCTCAGTGTTGGCTCGAACATCAAGACCCCCCCACCGTTAACTTAAACAGAGCCTGATCAATTAATAGATATCCAAACTTTACCGTAAGATAATAAATTTGACATGGGCGTTACAAAATTTAAATTTTACTCATCAAAAGATTATATCGCACTACTAATCAAGAGACATAAAGGGAGACATGAGTGCTTGGATTTTGATGAAACAAGAAATTTCGTCATAGTATATTGTTGAAATTAACTGTCATAAAGTGCGCCTATTGACATTGCTGTGTAATAAAAATCATTGCACATGCGGTCGTTTTTAGCATTGCCTTTTTCCGCGACGGGTCAGATTTCCTGGCATCCAGCCACCATGAGATGCAGCAGCAAAGCACCGGTCACCTGGGTTTCCACCACCAAGCCACCGCTCTCCAAACCAGATTCACGCCGCCCAAACGTGACCAGAATCAACGAGCCGCAAATCACACCTGCCCCCCAACTCCATCAATCCTTATGTTTACATTCCAGGCACTTCCTGTTACCTTTCAGGGATATCAACACCAACTGCACCTTGCCCTGTACCGCCACGCTCCCTGTCCGACACGAAACGGCTCATAGAGCGCTTTTCAGAACTAAAATACCCCATCTCGACCAATGCTTTACCAAAGACTAAATATCAACACAAGCTAGCAATGAATTGCATGATCTTAAATTCACACCGTTACTATTATAGATGCTAACAGCATAACGTTATGCAACGCCAACACTCGCAAACACTGCACGGGTAAGCTAATATTCAACGGCAAGCGGAGCAACTTTACCGGCGTGAGAGACTCAACTGCAGCGTCACATTGTGAGTATTGTGAATTTGAGGCATGTTTCACATTACCTTGGTTCAGTGCACTATGTAAAAACACAGATGCCCGTGTGGGTGCGTCCTCTGGGTGACAGGCTACAGGCTGACTGCATCCCATTCCACCCGGTTCATCAGTGAATTATCCCTAACCGATTCTTGAGTTGAAGCCTATGGGATCCGCTTGGCATATGCTAGTGATATGCTGTATTTCATAACGAGAGCAACTCCAAGTGTGTTTTCAGACTGAACACATCGTTTCGGAAAGCAGGTTCTGTGACTACTCATAGTAAAGAAAGAAAAAAAATTATTATAATTTGGTTTGTATATATACTCAAATCACCCAGCTATGTTCCCAAAACCCATTTAATAGGAACCAACATATCCCTGATTATGTTACCTTGTCTGAAAATCAAGATTGTTATCGCCATCACTTGACTCTGATGTCACCGACTGAATTAAACACAGCATTATCCAGTCAGCAGCATAATTGACTGATCACAGCCATCAAATTTAATTATCTTGGCTGCCGTGTGAATTTTGTTCTATTGCCTTTGACCCCATGTGATCTTATAGCTGTGATATTTGTATCTTAGCATTATTTGTACCGTGTGCAACCAGCAGCTATTCCTGTGATTTCCCATATACATCAGGAAAAAAAATCAACCAGCAAAAATCAATAGCGACACTTTTCTCATGCCACTTAATAATAGAATTGTTCCTCTTCCAGAAGCCGAGGAAGAGAAAAATAGCTAAAATTAGGAATCTGTAATGGCGTTTCATTTACTGCAAATTACTACACCTTCTGTAGACAGCCTGTGAAACTCTGGAGGCCGCTTAAACAAGGCCCTGTCTCCTGACGAACCATAATCGCGATAAGCAGGGAAATGAGGAGAGATTGTCAAAATTCCTCTTCCCACAAATGATTGGTGGACAAGTAGGAGATGAAATGTCGACGACAATCAAAAAAATGGAAGAGAGGCCAACTGCAGGCGTTTCATCACAGGGGAGCGGGGCTAATAGACACACAGGTCAGGGAACTTCATTTCGTAGACGGGGACCGACTGGTACTGGGCGTGGCCTGCTGTGATCGTCACGGCACCCGACGGGCTGGGCGGCGGCCTGAGGCAGAAAAAAAGAATGAGAAGACATGAGATTTAACGCACGAGGGCAACGGGTGCTTTGGGGTTACGAGGGGCACGCGCAGGCGACAGAACGCAATGCGCTCGGGTTCCCGGAAGACCTGGAGGCTTGTTCCGTCATGACATTTGACCCAGCAGTTAGGGAATGGTTTGGCCTGGTACTCAGACAATCCATTAGCTAAATTCAGACAATTTCACAACGCACCTGGCAATTATCCCAAGCAACCTGATCCCTCCCCCTCTTCTGTTTATAGAGCTTGAAATACAAACACACATCTAAGAGTGCTGAAATGCACATAGGACAAGACAGCTTTTTCGCTCAGGAAATAAGAGAGAGGGGGAGAGACAGGACATTACAGGCTCCTGACCAACGTTCGTATCATTGAGGACTAAAATATAAGTCCATTTAAGATGAGCTAAAATGCACTTACCGGATTGTGAGCTCAAAGATCTGTGCCAATCTGTCGTGTAACATATTCGCCTGCAAAATATAAAAGCAAATAAGTAAATACAGCAAATAATTTAAAAAATTAAATATCGTACTTTTGGAAATATGTATTTTGTTTGTGTTCTGTGCTCCCTTTAGGCATTTACTTTGAGGCAAAATGGCTCCGTTAGGCTTATTCGTGGATTCAGTTTTAATGGCCACAGCTTATTATAGCCTGTTTCACCTGCCCCAGTGCAAACGACGCAGCAAGGTCATTTTAAATTGTGTGCCAGAATCCGCAGGGAATATAACTTTTGTAGAGGCATAGGAGGCAGTTAGCCGACCGTCAAGGGGACCAATAGGCACCCACACACAAACAGAAACAGAAAATAAAAAACGGTCCAAACCTTGGGGACGACACCGAGTTATAACACCGAGCCCATATGAACAGGCACAGGCACGCCAACGCCAGCGTTACCTGGAAACACTCATCTCACACTGCATTCAAATATAACTCATGGTTTTATAAATTACATTTTAATGACCTAAAACTTAACCATCACAAACATGGGAACATAATGAGACTGATTATAAAGACATTATAAAACCATTTATAGCCTAATGACTTTAGGATTCTTTGTATAAACTTGAAATCCCCAGAAAGGAGACAAAAAAAAAAACTATAGTTTCTTAAATTAAGCTCCAATACGCAATTGTTTTAAAATCTTCGGGTCCGAAATATGGCAATAATCTGACAATAAATCGTATAATAACTGTGCGTCCGGAGTAACAAAGGAGGCGTGCCCCCACCCCCACCTTGGATTCGCAATGCGCGGCGATCTCCTCGAACGGAGCCTTTTGGAACTTCTCCATCACCTGCCGTCTCTTCTCCTTCTCTTGCTCCTCCATCCCCGTGGTGTCTGAGAGGAGGAACGGGTCACTTGGGTATGGTATGAGTGCCCCCCGCACCGCGTCTATGCGCCATATAACCAGACCCCCATAATCCGTGTAGTGCAAGGACACAGTGTAGAACACTGCGTGTTATTTAATACACGCTACCGGATTTAACGGCAGTTACTTAGACCCCACTGTCTGAGTAGTAGTCGTGTTGCTACTGAATGACAATCTCCTATAACGTTTGCCTTGAACTTTATCCTGGCCTCGGAGGATTTACTGTTTAATTTAAATGTTGAGGCTCTATTCAAACAATTGAATGTTTAACTAGGTTTAGTGTCTTTGCAGAAGCCATTTGCCATGGATCTAAAACCCCAGGATGCCTAATGACACCAAAGTGTTTCTCCCCCCCATAATTCCCAGGGGATCCCCTGAACCTCCGCTAGCCTGAAGAAGTTGGTTACATGATGAACGTGAGTGAAGTCAGTGCCTGCTTCGCAATAGGTATAACTGGCCATTCCAAATTGGGCAGGGAAATAAAAAAAAACGAAGGCTGTTTCCACACTGATGTTTTTTTAAAGTGCGTCACCCTAGGTTGGTGCAGCAGCGCTAACAGTAATGGTCTCCGATGACGCACGGTTGACTCATGGCTGACCGTCACGACTCACCGATGGCCTTCTTCAGGGTCTCAAAGGTGATCTCCTCAGCCATCTGCGTCTGCAAGGGAAAGGCCGGCGGAGACGGACGTTAGAGGAGCCGCGCTAAACTACTCCGCTGTAACCACCGTTGCGAAGACACGGCCGCGGCCAACTGGGTCGGCTCTCACCCGAGCCAGAGCTTATGGGCGGCCCTTTGAAAGCCGCATCACTGCGCGCCCGATTGTGGCTCGCCCAGCGGTAAGTTTCTAAGTTAATTAAGCTGGGGGCCTTCAAGTGGCATTAAGCAAGGCAGCCAATCCACCAAAGATATACAGTCACTATACCGGGGGCATTGTTAAAAACATTCTCCATAAGGGCATCCTTCGACAGGAAACTATTAAATAAACAAAAGATTTTAATGAACACATTAAAAAATTTACTTTTACGTCCCCCAATATCTAAAGACACAATAGTCTAACAATAGCCTAAGGGCTCCTTTCATTGATTAAATAAAATATCCCCAAATAAAATATATTGATAGGTTCCCCAGCTCGTTCATCTGTCAACCCGTTCTGTAAACAGCATCCTTAAGATACAATTATATGCATTAGGTCACTGGTGATATGATCCTGCTCTGCACCATGAAAAAAAGTGTCTTCTGTAGTAGGAATGGTGGCTGTGTTCAAGCTTCCAGGCTTTCCACAAGGTAATGTAAATGGGTGATGCATAAACTTGAGTTAATGAATCATTTCCATTTTAACTCTGATGACGCAAACACACTGGCCCGCTCTCAACCTTCTGATGCTCATAATTGATTGGGGAAACTGAAATATGCAACAAAAATAATTGATTTGTGAAGTAATGCATTGGAATCGCATTGTTTAAAACGTCATCGGTGAAGGGCTTGGAAGTGGAATAGACGTGAGGGGGTTCGATAATAAGCCCGGGGGCAGGAGCATCCCCACCTTGTCCGGCTGGCTGCTGGAGAGGATGTCCACCTGGAGGGAGATGGTGTCCACAAAGCTCTTCCTCCTGGAGAGACGGTCTTCGTCTGAGAAGCGAGGACGAGACCAGCACAAAATGAACACCTTGGTCGCCGAGGTGGACGACGTGGCGGAGGGTCGCTCCCGCTGGGTGGCAAAGTCTCCGCCAGAGACCGTGTTCGGCGTATGGAGTGGAGTCTTCACAACCTTTTCATTGCCTGCTTAATTCAATCATGCTAAACCACACAGCCCATACTGTGAACAATGTAGCACTGGGAAGACAACGCATTTGCAGTAAGGAGATACACACTTTTAAAAATGTCATTCAAGTTAAAGTCTAGATGGTTACACCTTGAGGCATTTAAGTCTACTGCGATGGTCCGCTAGGGTTCATTTTAATGACAGTTCAGGGTTCATGCATACCAACGGATGTCTGCATTAAAACTCTTTGTTTTGGCCACTGTTGCTAAATGATAAAATGAAAATAAAATGTTTGAACATGGCTTCTCATTGAATTTCTAACAGTAGCAGACATAAATATTACATCTCTTATTTGAAAAAGTATCTGCTTTAGGTGAAAGCATGGTCCTCAGGTGTGGCGGTCGCAGTTAATTGCTAGTCGATAACTGGGTGTCCCGCTGCCTTAATGACCAGCTTGAAAAGCGAGGGGCTAATTAGCGATCAAACCAGACGGAACTGATCAGAAGCAGAACTTTAGAAGGTGAAAGATGAAAGGCCGAGCGACGGCATAGGATAATGAGGAGCGAATGTGAGCGAAAGGGGGCCGTCTGCGGAGCTTTTATTAGAAACGTATACCGCTAATGACGGCCGCGCTGCGGACGTCGGCTCGCAAACTGTGGAGAACTGTTAGGAAGATGACAAACAGGCTTAGATATAGCTATATCCCCACAGGCCGGACCTTCTAATCTGCGGAGGACAAATTTGGAACAACGTTGAGGTATACACCTGAGATTGTAATGGGATATGACTCTTCCAAGGTTACACGACGACGTATAATTTTCGCACCGAATGTAAAGCATCAACTTTAATCCATAACGAGACCCGGGTAAGGGTTGAACTTTTGAACCGGAAGTTTCTACTGAACCACACTGTCAGACATCTAAACCCAAAGTAACTAAACCGGCAGGCGAAAGGCCTTACTTACCATGCCCGGCATCGACACGTGGGCAGAGTTGTAAAGAAAGACATACACACACAATGAAACAAGCAAGAGGCCCTGGTCATTTATACACGGAGGCTTTTTTGGATACTCGATCATGTTTGGGGAGCGAGATGCATTCCGAGTCTGAAATATTAAAAACATTTGTTTGCATTTTTTCTTTTCCAGACGACCCGGGGGCTGAATTTGATAACGATGGCGGAGTTGTCAATCGCTCAAAGCTCGTCCAAATCAAAGACTTTCCGTATGCGCACTGCAGAGAGCGATCAGTTACCACGGCAGCCTCCGTCATCTGCCTGTTCCAGGCAGCTAATTCACATCGTCGCGTCCTTCTGATCGCATCAGCATTGAGCAACAGACAAATGAGAGTTTTATTTCAGAACACGATCCCTATCTGCAGCAACATGTGCAGAACTAGATGTTCTACTGCAATACAAAGAGGCTATTACTATATACAAACAGGACGAGTTCCGTCCAGTAAAGCTATTTATTCTATTCTATTCATCGCTATAAAACTGCACATCATGAAATAACGTAGCCACAGCTCGCTTCTAATGGAATTATGTGTCAGGGAGTGCTATACATCAAAACTACCAAAAAGGGATAAAGGAAGAAAGGAAATAAGGGGTTTTGATGGAGAGGGGGGTCTAGAAACCTAACCTACACCTGCGGGACTAATGGGCCTCCTGACCAATTAAAATCCAAGTACGGCCAGCGGAATCCGTTACCTCTGGACGTTTGTCTGCACCGGTGCAGGATCTTCCCAACAGTGTAAAGGACTGATTCAAAGAGCGCAGGGAAAAATAAATAAATAATCAGATAAAAATAAATAAAATAATAATAATAATAATAAAAAGACCTTTCAGTGAGAGGGGAAAGACTACCTCAAGAAATGAAACGTCAAGTATGAAGTAAAGTGCACTCTGGGTAAAATGTGACTAACAGTAATGTGGAAGTTATGCTGCGAGCCCATGGATCCCATTACCACATTAGAAAGCACTCTAAGCTATTCCCAATTCCACAGGCCCGCTGCAACGGTGACTCGTAGTGTAATGTATCATAACACTGCTTTCCCCCAGTAGGCCAGGGGCGGCAGTAATGAGTACTGATGACGACTAGCGGGGAACTGTTTAAGCCTCCGAAAGAAAGCCCTGAACTGATACAGTCCTTACCTACAACGCGCTGAATCACATTCCTTTTAAACATGCCATTAAAGCGCGATCTGGCTGAAGTACAAAGGCTTTCAGGACAAACAAGCAGGCTGGTTTCCTAAGAGCTATCGAGCCAGCCAAGCCAACCTTATGTTCTTGCCCCCAGTGAAATACATTTGATTAGCTACCGGCTCACTGAACATTGTATTATAACAGGGTCACTGTGTGTACGCGGGTGTGAACAAGTTTGCCCACCAAGGACTTTTCATAAGTGAAATTTTCGACATGTGCAATGTTTTACGCCATGTTGTATCATCGGAAAATACACCCCAGGAAAACCATGGGGGGGTCATGTGATGTCCTGATTGTTCAGTTGACCGCCTGCCTACATTTACAGGCAATGCTGTTTGAATGGTTCTGGTTGTGGTAACCCTGGGCCCGGGTTCTTACCTGTCACCTGTGGCACGTACGGCACAGACAGCCGGTCCACGTTGTAACCGGGGCCGGCTAGAGACTCGGCGATCTCGTGGGTCTGGAAGTACAAGCTCTTATCCTCCTTATCCAGGGTGCCGGGTAGCCTGGGCGAGGTTCGGTTCAGGGTGCAGAGTGCGAGAGGAAAAAGATTCTTTTATATGTCGTTCGCTATCATTTCAGACACATGGTTTTTGTTTTGTATCGATAAACCAGGCTTTTGAAAAGCTGCTACTCGCTTAAGTTTAAAAAAATATATATAAAAACACTTTTGTAGAATTAGAATGATGTAGATAAAAAAAAAACTATAAAATAGTCTTGTTTTTTTCCTACAGTCATACAGCTGGACAATGTTGACGGTTCCCTTCAAACAGTACAATAGATTATCAGACGTCAAGAGAATTCTCTCTTCAAAAGCCTGTCAGATGCACAGACAAAGCCAGATGACATTTAAATTGTTTATGTAAAGCAGTCAGTGACATTTTTATTGGTTCACAACCAGAATAATGACCATAACAAACAGCATGGGCGATGATAATAATATCGAGAATGGGCGAACGTACGGGCACTTTTCCCTGAAGATGTTCTCCGGGAGAAGATAGGGGGCCTCCAGATTCCTAAGCTCCAGGACCTGATGTACACAAAGAACATGTGGACGGCTGAAATCTAATCAACTAATAAAATCACTCATCAGTAAATGAATGAATGACTAAAAAAGGTGCCTTCAAGAATTATAGGAAGCCTAAATGCAAAACGCAATTCAAAATATATTTATACATTGACTCTCCGCCGTGGTTTTGTGGTGGTTAGCCACAGAAGGCGGCATACTGCCATTTATCAACATTTGTGATCCTAAACATAAAAACGCCATGTCCTAGAGACCATAGGTACAAGAACCTTTAATACCACCGATGGGTAAAAAAGAGCGGGATGGGGGCGCTGGCAGAAGTGGGCTTGGCGGGACACGATCGTTACCAAACTCTAACCCTAACCCTAACCACCGACGGGTAAAGAAAGAGCAGGATGGGGGCAGAAGTGGGATGCGAAGTAGAGTCACAGGCTTGGCGGGACACGATCGTTACCCAATCCTAACCCTAACCCTAACCACCGACGGGTAAAGAAAGAGCGGGATGGGGGCGCTGGCAGAAGTGGGCTTGGCGGGACACGATCGTTACCCAACCCTAACCCTAACCCTAACCACCGACGGGTAAAGAAAGAGCAGGATGGGGGCAGAAGTGGGATGCGAAGTAGAGTCACAGGCTTGGCGGGACACGATCGTTACCCAATCCTAACCCTAACCCTAACCCTAACCCTAACCACCGACGGGTAAAGAAAGAGCGGGATGGGGGCGCTGGCAGAAGTGGGATGCGAAGTGGAGTCACAGGCTTGGCGGGACACGATTGTTACCTTGCCGACATGCTGACAGAAGGGTGGGTTGGCGATCATCTGGCTGAGGAAGTTCAGGTAGGCAGCCACCAGGGACATGATGCTGCAGCAGATGAACATGGGCATGTTCTCCTCGTTGACCAGCACCATGTCCTGAAACCACAAGGTGGGGTAGTGGTTAACGCGTCAACGTTATTACCAGGTAATGGTACGGTAGTGGGCTGCAGCTGAACCAAAATTACTTCTTTACAAACAGATATAAATGTGTGGAAGCTGTGTGCGTCTCATCTTGAACAAGAGTCTTATAAACAAAATCATGCAAATAAGGAAATGATTCATTTGGTAATTATATTTCAAAGAAATTTACAAAGACTTTTGTATCTAAAGCTAAAATGGCTTAATAGTTTTTTGTTAGATTTCCTTGAAATGAAGGTAATTTATTTAAATGATCCTTTAAAAAAAAAGGATAAAAGAACCAGGAGAAAAGAACAAAAAGACAAGAGGACAAAGGAATATAAGAGGATACAGAGAATGTTGAGAATGAGAACTTTTTCATGGACATGCCATCTATCAGAACCTCTTATCCAGGGCATCTTCAAACACTCCACCACGTGATACCTACATCTATTCCATAACCTAGGCGTACACCTGGGTTTCTGCTGGAGTTATTTAGGCAAACCTTGCTTAGCGTTACCCTGAGGTCACAGAGAAGAACATGCATGCATACAGCACCTATATTTTGGTGATGGTCCTTTTGGGATTTATACAACACCCATTTCAAAGATCAGAATAGTGGCCTTTATTCTTTCGCTACACCCCTACTTGGTAACGACCAGAAGATTTCCTTTTTACAGCATCCATATGAGAGTTAAATTTATGTGGCGAGTTGAAGAATGAGTGCTGATAGAGATGGTCAGTTGGGATGTAGACTTAGTTGTTACCCAATGCGACCGTGGCCACTACCATGTCCCAGTTACACGCCTGCCAATATTGGCCAATGCGTGTTGCCATTCATTTACCACTCAGGTGACTAACAGGTCTGCCCAGGGCATTGTGGGAAGTGAAGTCTTCATTTCTAATCCTGCCACACACCGGGGTGCAACGCGACTGTCGCCTCCAACTCCCAACCACATCGGCTTCCACTTCATTACCTTGCTTCCATAGGCAGTGACGAGAGCATGGAAAAGGCATTACCCTCAGGCCGTAATCATCCACAATAACGGACGTGTCTGCCTGTGGCGCGGTGAAACCGAATTGCGCGACTGCCCCAGCGAGCGGGCACACTCAGCAGAGCTTTCATTAGCCCTACGTGATCCTGCTGGCAGTGACAATAACTAGGAAATGCGGAAAGCGGGCCTGGGTCATGCCTTCATTTCCCAGCTCCGTGCGGTACGGGTCCGCCGCAGTAAAAGAAAACACCCGCGCCAGACCGCAGGGAAGACGTGATCGCCCAGGTGCTGGTATTACTCCGGTCAGAGTGCACCCAACCACTCAACACCTTTAAAATGAACACCAAATTAAAATCTGATGATCCAGGGGTTAATGTAGGAAAGGTCATCTGCTTTGTAGATGCACTCAAAATACACTCTCTTTAATGAGGCAGTTGCACATTTGATTTTGCGTTGATTGAGACGTAATCTCTGTACACGCCGCCCCCTTGGGCTGAAAGACAATGCCGTCCCATTTAGCCAGTGATCCCGCCCACAATGTTGCAACCGGCCATCCCACTGCTGTTTAACAAAGCAGCGTTTTCCAACAGCCTAAGGAAGAGATCATTGGTGCAGCTTCCTCGTTTAGCACGAAAGGTGAACATTTCAAACAGGTAAAGGGCCGTATTCCTTCTTGTAGGTGTGTAAGAGCTTTTACACAGGAATACCTGCAGGAATTTGCAGCAATTCCCCTTTGCATAACGCTTGCCCCTCAGGCCGATTTTAATTTTTTTTTGGGGCCTTTCCCCGCCATTGGATTTGTTTTCGTGCCACTGGGTCGTTTTAAAATTCTGAGAGGTGACTTGCCACTCTTCGGGGAATACTCTCAGGACCCCTGGAGAACATCTTCAGACATCTGGAGGGCATCTTGCCAAGTTACATTTCAGTTTCTCTGTCCTGAAGTCGTTTCGTCTGTCCTGCAGCAGTTCAATCCTTTCCGTCCAAACCACTCCTTAATCTTATCGATAAATATTTTAACAATCAATTCCACATGCACAATTGTGCTGCAGAGATGCTGTCGGGCCGTGATGTAATTAAAGATGTTTTATTAAATTAAACTGCGATGATGGATTACTGAATAGGTTCACTGGAAAAAAAACCCAGGAAAAAAGCTGTGCTTTTTCCTCTGAAGATTAATGGCCTGTAATGGTTTCTGCCAGGCAAGTGCAGCAACATCCAGGTTTCACCTAGCCCTAACTCATCCAGGTTTCACCTAGCCTTAACTCATCCAGGTTTCACCTAGGGCCAACTCATCCAGGTTTCACCTAGGGCCAACTCATCCTGGTTTCACCTAGGGCCAACTCATCCTGGTTTCACCTAGGGCCAACTCATCC
>JAOYSI010012700.1:0-16658 GCA_025775065.1 Hiodon alosoides | reverse complement strand
CAACTCATCCTGGTTTCACCTAGGGCCAACTCATCCTGGTTTCACCTAGGGCCAACTCATCCTGGTTTCACCTAGGGTCAACTCATCCTGGTTTCACCTAGGGTCAACTCATCCTGGTTTCACCTAGGGCCAACTCATCCTGGTTTCACCTAGCCCCAACTCATCCTGGTTTCACCTAGCCTCAACTCATCCTGGTTTCACCTAGCCCCAACTCATCCAGGTTTCACCTAGCCCCAACTCATCCAGGTTTCACCTAGCTCCAACTCATCCAGGTTTCACCTAGCCCTAACTCATCCAGGCTAAAATGGCAGCGGGTTGCCCAGACTCTTACGGAGTATAAACACTAAAACTGGCCCAAGTTTTACAACCATTAAAAAAAAACGTTCTAGTGTACTGAAAAATCCCTTTATTGGGATCAGAATTACAAGTAACCCCTCCAAGCAGAGTGACTGGAGTGCGGTTTCACTGCACTTCCAGTGCGTCGACATTTAAGGCCGATCTTCTGGGGACAGGAGGAGGAAATCACGTGCTTTAGTGTGTGACTAGGCTTGTACTGTGACGACAGCGCTAGTTTCAGGCGCTAACAGTGGAATTCAATCTGCTAGGCGGGACGTCACAGCGGCCTTAAGCGGCCCAACACAAAACCCAAAGAGAGCTACTGCAGACTGAAAGTGACCTGAATGACGGAATACGAAACTGGAGTCATAGAACTACATATCCCAACTCATGTATGTATCTAAAGATTGCTGCCTGGAGTAAACTATACGAATTGCCACTGTTTTTACACTTCCACAGTCCACAGTAAACTCTCGAGTGCGTTTGAAGGTATCTGACCACTCCCCCCCCCCCCCCAATTTTACCTGGAGAGCGATGGCCAGTCGGATGAGGTCGATGACCACCTCCTCGTTGGCCAGCTCGATGGTGATGAGGGCCAGGGCGGTGAAGAGCAGCTCAAAGTTCTTGTGGACGTTGTCCTCCTCCTTGCAGCCCAGGTAGATGTGCCTATAGAGCTGCTGTGCGTGCTGGAGGAGCAGGAAGAACAGGGCTCATTAGCGACGCCGCGGCGCGGACATCAGACGTGAAAGTGGGCGGGGCTTTACCTGGTCCCTTATTAAACCAAAACGAGGATATCAATTCCTGTAATGCCGAGGGAGAAGGGCGGGGGGGTCATTAAATTCAGTCTTTAATGAAGTCTTCTCTATTAATAACCAGATTTCCTTTGCCAAACTCATGAATCACACTGAAATAAACACTTGAAGTGCTGTCTATTTGCACTACAGAAAACTGGCTGTTTGAAACATGGCACATATATTTGAATTGGCAAGAAAAGAAGGGAGAGAAAAAAAATAACCTGAAAATATACAGAACATCACAAGACCAAAACCATGTAAACAAAGCTGATTGTATGTGCTAAATCATACACGTCACAGCTGTAGCTGCACGCATTTAATTTTAAAAAGCCACGTTCAAAACAGCTCACTGTCTGATGCGCAATTTGCATTCGTAGCTCTGAGACAAACGGCCACAGATAGATAGTGCCTGTTATTTTTTCCACCATTGACTCTCTGCACATAATTCTGGCTTTAGGAGAAGCAGACACTGATTTAAAAAGCTGAGCACGTCACACGCACCAAGAGAGCGCAATATTAAATTAGCAACACAGAGAGTAAATAAAGTATAAAAGAAGTCGGTTGTGGAATTTTAATGTGCACATATATAGACATCATCTTGCCCCTGGTCTCTGTTAAACTGTCGTATTAACTTGACTGCAGTTCAGAGAAGATGGACGGTCTAATATGGAGCGGACGTGGTTCGGAAGGGAAACTTTCGATCTGCTATTAATTAACGTCATCTGGCTTCATTAATTAGCAGTGTCAGTGGTGGTGATATAGGATTGGAGGGGACAGCACCCGAATGGTAGGAATATATATAACCAGACGGCTCTGTTGAAACCCACACGACAGGGGCAAGGTTAACAGGCTGAGGAAGATCAGGGTTTAAGTGAGATATTATCCACTGGGCCACCACGCAGTGCCGTGTCCAGGCTGGGCTGTGTCCGGGCAAGCCCGAGCACACGTCCCCTTTCTCCACCTCTTACCGACGTCGACGCCACAATACAGTGGAATAGGAAAACCTCTCTCTGGAGATCACCGACGTCCCCACTCCGTCCTTTGACATAGCCTGGTACTCGCCGTTTCGTCTCATTAAACGCAGTGTGGGAAACGCAGCATTGGCTTTAGCTCTTTAGCCAAGAACGCCAGTGGTGACACGGGCTTGTTACTGAAGCTGCAATCAAATCCTTGGTGTATCCACTTCACCAGCAGAGGGCAATCACGAGCTATGGTGGAGAAGCTACAGCCTTCGTGTGAGAAGCCAGTCCAACTGCTATATTCATGCATATATATATATATATATATATATATATATATATATTACATCTAAATAAAACGGATGTTTGAAACATTTTTATACTAATTAATAGTTCTAATCACAACAGCAAAACAATAGGCATTATACTTGCCATTTGTCTGAATGCATCTTGACAAATGATGAACAACATAAACAAACATAATTACCAACACCCAGATGATGAAAAGTGGAAATGAGGAAGTCATGTAAATACATTGGCCTCAAAATATATTCATACCCTTTTCTTCCCCCTAAATGAATATGAACATGTAACGCATAAACGCTAACGCGTTTTACCATAAACAGAACGCTGCTTCTCTCTCCCCCTTAAAAAAGTACAAAGACTAAACATGTTCACAGCTATCACAACACACTGAGTGACTGCCACACACACACACACACACACACACACACACACACACACACACACACACACACACGTCGCGTCCGACCGAGCTTCTGGAACTACAGACGCTTCCGAGCGCCACCAGTTTCCAGGGGTTATTAAAGAAGGTGGCGCACAAGAGAAATCCATCAGACGCATTCTTTGTGACGGC
This sequence comes from Hiodon alosoides, assembly GCA_025775065.1. Classification (NCBI taxonomy): domain Eukaryota; kingdom Metazoa; phylum Chordata; class Actinopteri; order Hiodontiformes; family Hiodontidae; genus Hiodon; species Hiodon alosoides. The sequence goes on along the minus strand of JAOYSI010012700.1, from coordinate 13,692 downwards.
TGAAGTCGATGAGCTCTCTGAAACTCGCAGGCGAAAGGGTCGCTAATCTCCACAGGTTGGTTGACGGCTATGAAAAGGAGTCGCACAAAGGGGGGCCCAGCAGTAGAGTTCTTCATTAAAACTGCGAGGACGCTGTGCTCAAGGTGAGAGTGCGGCGTGTGAACCTTAAGCCCGAGGGAGAGCGCCGTAGACGTCTGGAAGAGTCTGGCATCATTAGTAGGTGCTTTTCTTTCTTTCTTTTGGATTTTTTTCATCATTAGGGTATTATCTGAAGTCGACATCACGACTCCGTTTTCAAAATGGAAGTTTGACACAAAGCATCGGTGCAGGATGCTTTCTGGTTCAGTGCGACAGCACTAGGCACTGACTGACGGCAATATTGTTTTCACAGAGCGGTTAAAGGTGAGAAGAAGGCCTACAGCCTTCTGTGGAGGCGAAACTGCATCGCCCCGAGCTTGTCAGAGGAACCGAGGGAACGGCGAGTTCAAGCACCGACAAGAACATTCGGTCAATAAACCTCGTCAACCCCTCCACGGAAAGAAGTACCCCCCCCAGAAAAGAAGTTTGTGCGAAACTAAAAGTTCCTACATAACTGAACATATTCAATCTTCGTGAATTGCCATTACCGTTTAGAGACATGAACTCAACATAAAATCTGTATTTTGAAAGAAAAATGGAATTAGATTATGAATACAAAATAAAATGAAAGTAAAACATTCTCATAACTTGAGCAAAGATGAGACTTTCGGGGAAACACTTGGAAGTTAGCAGAAAAGGATGTTGAATGGTCTGTGTTAACAGGGGTTAGATTTTGCCTCGAGGCTGATGGGAATGCGCTCAAACGCGAGACTGCGTGGACGGAGGCGTGACCGTTCGCCCCGCCGAGAGAGACCATTTCAGGAAGACTTTTAAATTAAACTTCAAAATGAGCAACCCCACCCACCCCCACCCCCTGACGACCATGACCCCTTTTTGCTTGCCTGCAGTGTTACTTACTTGAGAGCTTTATCTGACAAAAAACACAAACAAACAACAAAACTATCATTTAAATAGAATCTTTTCAATGAACCAATCTCAATAACAGAGGCCTGCAACGCATCGGCGTGTTGAGAGAATTTCGCACTGGAAGACACAATTGACTTTGCCGCTTCATTTACGAAGACCATTTTATACAGGGGAACGTCAATATTATATCTCGTCTGGGGGAGAGAGTGGGGGAGGGCAGTTTCTTCTTGAAGATTGTACGAAAGCCGTTTAGAAAATCAAGAACTCATTACCACTGGTGTCTCTGACTTAATTACTTCTTACTGGCTGTTGCAGCCATCAACAGCCATTAGCGAGAATACAATCAGAACAGAGACCACAAAATGCCAACATAATCGTTGCAGCTACACAAACGTATCATTGTGTACTAATGCGCCCCGTTCCCATTATATGGAAACTAAAGTGCTTGGAGGGACACTTCACTTTGCAGAGGAAATTATTTTCTCTCCAGGAACTCGGTAGTGTCGATCAACTCTGACTGACGATTTTGCTCCCTGTAAGTCTAGACAGCAGATCACCGCTGCCCGAGCCCAAAGGCCGTTTCTCTCAGACATCTGCCCCCATCCGGAGCAGACGCCCGGCCGTCGTTAACGTCGCTAGCGGCTGCCGTGTTGGAGTCCGACTGGCTTGTAAGGACGGAGGTCGCAGCTGTTTCTGTGAATCGAAGCCGCTTGCCTGAACGCACTCCGCCTGGACACGCCACCAGTTCTACCAGACGGCCCAGGAGTCTCTTTGGTACGTCACTCGTTAACATAGACGATCTCAATGCTCTTCCTTCATCGACGGAAATGAGCGCGGCGTAAAACAAGACCCCAAGTGGGAGAACTGTGAGCTCTGTGTAGAATGTGCTTCAGTCAGGACTGACGCGCGGAGAGAGAAACTGTCACCCGGTGAAGGAGAGGGGAGCTCGGCGACCCCTTCATTTCTCCAGTTTCTTGTGTAGAGGAGACTAACCTGGCAAACCAAGCTTGATGGGCTCGAAGGCTTGTGGTTAAGTTAATTAGTGATGAAACGCCGCACAGCTCAGTTGCACTGACAGCAGGCACAGTTAGGAGGTACCTGGTTTTTATTTTAACCTGGGAAGGACAATCTAGGCCGCGGGGCTTTAGCTAAACCCGTCCAGGCGCAATCGTTCACTCAACCGTGCGCCGAGTGGCTTTAGCCGAGAGGCATGGCTACGTGTCAACCCGAGGGCATTCTGGGTAGCACACAGCGCGAGCGGGACCCTGGAGCGCGGTCTGTGGACCGGGCTGAAACAGAATCAGAAACAGAAGTGGGTTGCTTCAGTTGCTCCGAGGAGCGCCCGCGATCGTATCAAAACCACGGGTGGGGCCCGAGCTGACACTGAGCTCTTTCTTTATGAAATCTGTTCCCTTCCTCAAAGACACTGGTGCTAGTATCCAAACCCCTCAGCTCCTACTGTCACGGCCGGAATGGACTTCTGCAGACTGCTTTGGCAGAGGATGAGGAGAAACAAAAAAACGGATAAAAAGAATGGGGACATTTTGTGGCGTCCAATTGTATACCTTGGCAATGCTGAACTGAAATTTGTATACAGGCTTGCTTACTTACGCACGCAGACGCAGACGCAGACGCAGACGCAGACGCAGACACATACTCACCTACACAAAGAGAAATATACCTGTATCCTAACTGAACGGATTTTGTTCCTTTAATAAAAGGAAAGAGCTAATACAGGTGACCTCCATATATCGGGAGTGACGGTTGTAGCTACACACAAATGACCACCGATCTGATAACACCGTAAAACTGATGGAGAAAACAAGCTGCCAAAGCGAAAGGCTGATGGGATTTTTAAGGACGTCTGGCATCCACAAAACCTCACAGTATCTCAAAATCGGCTATTCAACCGCGACTACATGATCCAGATTACAAAAAAAAAGGTAGAAACCTTAGAGGCGCTCGGAAACATGCTTTACGGTCAAATTAAACATAATATCAGCTTTATGGACGTCTTTGTCATCCCCTCGTTGAATAACAGCAGCAGACCGGTTTTGCGTTGGTGCTTGGCTAATCCTGAAAGGAATCCTGAGAGAAAGACGGATTAAAGCCTACCCCAGGACATTCTGGCTAAAAATCTTGCTTGCTTTGTAAACTTGGTTGCGACGGAACAGTTGCTGCTTGGAGCAAACAAAAGTGTTACAAGAGGAAAGTCAAAAATTCTCCTTGAGGTGTGAATAAAGCCGCTAAAATCATGAACCTTCCTTTAAAACACCTCAAACTGATATTAATTCAAATACACTCGGAAAACACTGCATATACGCGAGTACCCTTGCACGCACGCACGTAGTATGAACACACAAAAGCACACGCACACGCACACGCAAACGCACGTGCACACATTACCTTCTTCATGAAACTGACATCCTGTTTGGAGATTTTCTCCCTCTTTATCTTCAGGGCTGCCACATTGGGAATGATCCTGCAATCAGAGCCACAAAGTCCTTTAAAGGGAAGGCACCCATGAAGTGATCACGCTCAGCACACGGTCGCCATTTCCCCCTCTTTCCTAAGTTCGGCAGCGCTGCCCCACAAATGAGTTCCAGCCCGTCTGTCACCGGCTCAAAGGGAGATAAAACCCCATTCCACACTAGGCAGAGGAGCAGACGTCAATCAGGCGCCGGCGGCTACCTGATGCCCCGCAGCTTGGCCCGGTTGTCGTGCCGATCGATGATGTTGTGCAGGATCTCCAGGACCAGCTGCCTCAACTCGCTGTCCTCCATCAGCGAGATGGAGAAGAGGGGGTCCAGGAAGGGCGGAGGCAGGGCGGCAGCCATGGTCTTGGACTTAAAGCCGGAGGTCACCTGGGGCACAGGAAGCAGGGCGGTCGAGGTCAGTCCTATAGCACAGCACAACAGCTCTGGGGCTAATATCCAACTATGGATTCAGTGTCAAGCAGATTACACCTATATTTTGAAGTGATCAAGTTCATTTGTTGAGTGGTCTTCATAATTGACAATAAGGCATATTGTCGTTTGTTTGGGTGGGTGAGGAGGGCACCTTCAGACCCGCTACCCTGACCTGGAAGTGGTTGCACGAGCAAGAGCTTCCAGGCGCCTCAGCGACTAAATTAAAAAGGCGTTGAGCCGTAAGAGCGCACGCATTGCCCTGCCTTTCGGATCGCGGCATTAAAATTAACAGATGGCTGACATAAATTAAACTGACAGCTGGTGGTGTTGTCAATCATGGCAGCCCGGGTCGCAACTCGCTTATCTGCTGCAGCAAACGTAGCTGAAATTAAAACAAGCAGACTCCTAAGGGTACGGCTGACCGGGAAAATTAAAAGAAACCCATTCAACTCGAAGAGGGTGTACAAGGGATGTGTGTGTGTGTGTGTGTGTGTTTGCTTGTGTTTACAATGTGTGAGTACGTGAGATTGCGTGTGTGTCCTTGTTTGTGCGGCGGCAGGGGGGGAAAAACGCATTTTATTGAGAAAATCCTCTTAACGGAACGTCTCCTAATCTCGTACTTTCTGATTAAGCGGGTGCGACCTTTTGACTGCTTGGATTTATCGAGCGGCACCGAAACCCGCGGCGGCCCGGAGAGCTCTGGGGCCCGGTCTTGCCGCTGCAGCTGCGCACCGATATTAATAGTGCAACCTTTCGACAAGCCCAGATGCAGAGGCGGGGGAAGCCAGGTGGAAATGGAGCAAATCAACTTCCCAACCAGACTGCAGCAGAGGATTTCCAGGTGGGGTACACAGGCAGGTGTAACAGGTGACAATTACTTAGCAAGCCAGGTTACTTAACTATGTCACATTATTTATTTAAAGCCCTGCTGGGATTTTCTCTTCCTTTATATCTACAGTTCCTTACCAAGGGCTTGACCTATACTGAAGCCATTCTGATTAGCGTTCTGGAGACCCCTAACTTTCACCCTGTCCATTTGTCTCTACCCCTTTATACAACTGTACCATAGCCAGCGCCGCCGAAAACTGTTCTTTGGACAGCGCCGCCGAAAACTGTTCTTCGGACAGCACTGTTTAAAAATGTACTATAGCTAAATATAGAACTCAAATTGTACAACGGGGGTTTCTATTAGACTAAACAAAAGCTCAGAATTACAACCACGAATAGCTGACTAGAAACATGATAGGCTTCAAAAGATGCCAATGATAATCCTCGATATAAAAATAAACACAGAAACAAACACTTGCCATGATGAGGGAGCTAAGCAGCATGGTCTGGATTCTCTTGGTACCAAGGTGCCTGTAGAGAAAACATTCAGAAAGTTCCGGAGACAAGACGAACGCGTGCAGCCTTAGTGCTCAGTAATACAGTCATTTCATTATCAAAGAAAACACCGGGTAATGGTAGAAAAGAAATTTGCTTTAGTGTTTTTCTGTAAAGGGGAAGATAACAGTGAATGGATTCCTTCGCAAATGCAACACTAAATATGGATCCTACCGATTTATATAACTTAGATGAAACTGAAAAGGAGACTGCCAAAATTCCTTTTTAATTCAAAGCAAATTTAATAACATATTTCTATAGATCCCAGCACAGAGTTATCCAAAATTATTTAAAAATAAAATATTATTACAGAAAAAATAATTAAATAAGAATGCAAAACATGGTGAAACATAATCGCGTTAAATAAAAGAAGCAAAAACAACAGTCGTTAATTAGTCCCGGAAGATGATCAGTTCAAATTTTGAGAGGGCTGCTATCAGCATCTCCGCACTGGTACACAAGGCCACCCTAATCCCTCCCTTCCCTAAAATTACCCCATCGGAAAACGGCAGGGAGAGTGAGACAATTCCGTGTTGGAGGACAAAGTTCTTTTGATATGGGATTAACAGGACCCGAGAAGAGCGGATTAGCCCGCCGAAAGGCGTGGGGTACAGTCCCTCTAAAGCCTCAGGGAGCAGAAAAAGACATTCACTTTGGATGGGAGCGGCGGTGGAGGAACGAGAAGCGTTTGGAAATCCATCGGTTTAATGAGGAACTTCACTCCGGAGGTTTTAAAGTCTAGCCACAAAAGGTTAGCCAATCAGAGGGAGACGTGATGGAGCCTGAGTAAACACCTCGCTCCTGATTGTTTGTTTTTTTTGTTTAAAAGAGCCACAGAGGGTCTCATCAGTCTCAACTCATCAGCGTGCCCCGGCTGCAGCCATTTCAAAGCTCTTCACTAATGTAAGGCAAGCTAGAATTATTCCCATTATAGGAAGTTGTCTAATCTTCAACATACGGCTAATTACATAGAGACTTTAGACTTTAGTTAAAAATAATAATAAAACCAGGGGGGCCACTAAGGCGATTCTCACGCAAGCAGAGACGGTCCCCCGCCCACGTTTGTGGGCTAAGGTTCGGCGATCGTGAAAAGGTTCATCAGAAGGCGGTGGCCGCAGAGACGTACCCGATCTTCACTGTGTCCAGGGTGTGGCACGGCGTCCCGTAGACGGGCACCTTTCCCATGACGAACATCATCACCTCTGCGCGCTGGTAGTCTGGCAGGTTCCCACCAAAGAAGCCTGTGCACAGAAGTACACAAGAGCTTTAACTTGTTTAATGTACACGTCAAACCTGGAAATAACCTGCTTTCTACTGGAGAAAAAAGAAAAGGTTTTCGACTTTAATTTGAGAGGCAAGTTTACACACAGAAACTGCTACAGTTATTCTCATAAAGTAACTCCCTATAGTAGACTTTTGCCAGGTAACCATGAGGGGAGCTTTTGCGACATGCAGACAAACTGAGTGACTGCTTTTGTCCATAATTGTAAATGTAAATGCAGAAAACAACAAGTAATGATGCCTCTTAAGACTCCTGTTTGACAACGGTAAAATGACTTATTTGCTCAAAAGATGCCCCATGCATGCACATTTGACCTTTTCATGAAACAATTCAATGATATAAAAGAAGTTCCCTGTTCAGGGTTTCGAACGCAAAACAAGCTGTGTTACTATAGCTGACACTGGATAATGGGTAATGAGTTCAACATCAGGGAACAGAATGTTGGATTTAGGACTGGAAGCAGCGGCTGGCCTGACGGACCGATGGTTTGGATGATGGCGTTCTGGACAATCCGTTCCTCGCTCTCCTTGGACCAGGACGTCGTGCTGACAGCCGAGTTGCGCCTGAAGTCGTCGCCCATCTCGAAGTCCACGCTCATACGCAGGTGCTTCAGCAGGGTGTTGAACACCTCGAGGACCGTGGGGCCTGTGAGGCAGAGCGGAACAGGAAGTCAGACGGGGGCCAGGCCGGGGGGCCTGGGGGCTTCCAATGAGAACCCTGGACTAGAGATTACATCTGTGTTAATGGTGAGTTCATTCCTGACAGCCCGCCATGTCGTTCACCACAGTCCGCTACATTCAAGGAAGGCACCATGGTCTCTAAACGTATTGTAAATGGGATCAAACGGTAGCAGGAAAAACCAAGATGTAAAAAATGCTCTGCTTATTTAAATATTCTTTAAAAAAAGGATAAAGAGTGTATAAACTTATTTTTGGCCAGGCACCATGAGTAATTACTCTCTCATTGACATGAAAAGTGAAACTGATGCCAGTCGTCAGAAGAGGTATGCCTCAGAGATTTAGTTTAAGTATGAAACCAATTACACACTATTGGCCTTACATTACATTATGTTATTTAACGCTATTGTAACCATTTTAATTACATGCATGGAAGACATCCTTACAAATACTATGCTCACATTTGTACCCATTAAGCACGTGGATCGCAATGCGGATTTCGCAGAGAAATTAGCTTTTCAGTCAGGACTGAAATCTATTACTAACAGTTGAAATGTTCGATGCTACCACCGACTTCACAGTCGACAATCAAACAAAACAATTCAGCCTTAGGTTTTCCACATGCTAATATGTCACAGCACTATGATATTTTATGCCAGGCTGCAGGGTGAATTCAGTCCTTATCTTGAGAGCGGCAGCTCAGGAGTATTCCTTTTGGGTAATTTATGTTTGTCTTGCAGTCCAGTTTTGTGTTGAATGATACGGCATTGACTGGCCTTGAACCGTTCAGATGAAAGTAAAGTGGTACAACAGCAGTGTCTCTCTTGGGACATGGACCTTCTGCTTCCAAGTCCTGTGCCTTTAATGCTGATCCACGCGCTAACCTCTACGGTAGCCTCTACGGTAGCCTCTACGGTAGCCTCTACGGTAACCTCTACGGTAACCTCTACGGTAACCTCTACTTCTCACGCATCAGAGAAATGTGGACGAAGGTGCCAGGAGACACACATTCAAACCGAAACGTGCACTTCACCAAGCAACCCAGTCACAGGAACACTGTAGCAAACGACGGAACGGCACAGCAGGTAGCTAGCAGGGAAACATCTGAGGAATCACAGGGTTACCACACAGGGACACTTCACCAGCACAACGGTCACTATATCCCTAAACAACAACGGCCGGGAAACCTAACCAAAACTTTGACCCACTTCAAACGTGAAAGAAACGGAAAGTGTTTTAGATGGGCGGGTCAAGTTTTCGATACGGCCTGGCCACACCCACACATACCTAACCAGACATTTGGTGGGGAGAAGGTGGGGTTAATCCAGGTGTAGGGGTTAGTATCGATGGCCACCGCCAATCCTGCCAATGAGAGCGCGGTGTTGAGGAGCAGAGATGAACTAGGTTCATAACCGAGGTGGATCTTACTGTGATCTATAGAGGAATAATCACTTCTGTTATAAGTCATTGCAAGGTCTTTGGTATCTTTTTTGTTTCATATTACGTGTTTACTGTCCTTTTAATTAATTTGTCAGCAACACTATAATTAGTAGTTTAGTATAAATAAATAAATAAATAAATAAATAAATCTGTGGCTGACAGAGTTCCTGGGAGGGCAACCGTTGGCCTTAACAGGTAACAGCTGTAGCATAGATACGTACTTACTACACAACACTGACAACCAGTTTACTGCAAAGCTATTCCTCATTGTTAATCTCTAAATGCCAATTTCATACCCAAAACCAGTCTTTGGCAACAGTACTCAAATCAAAACAACCTGAAGAATAACCTGAATTAAAAAACCCTCTCAAAAGCCAGTGTTCTTACCAAATACTTTAAATGGATGCCCACAGACACACACATACACACACTCAAACCAACACATAAATAATTTCACAGTTTATATTCATTTATTCATTAGGCTGAATGAGAACCAACACTGCAAACAACGGCGAACAGATGCTCCTACACCCGTAGAAACCAGCCGTTCATTCGTCCCCAAAGAGACCATGGACACTTGTGTCCCCAAAGCGCCAGGGATTCTCCTTAGCATGCCGCTGGCACTGAAGCTGTAACCAGGCATCTTCCTGTGCTCTCAGTGATGAGCTCATTCAGTAACGCAAATGACAGAACAGACATACTGCTTCACATTCATATTGGACCAGATATGACCAGAACAGAGTGACATAAACCTCAGAGCCCCGAGTACTAAATACCAAGTAAGGACTAAGTACCGCTTAAGTAAAGACCAAGTACAGAGTAAGTAGAGACTAAGTGCCGAGTAAGTAGAGACTTAGTGCAGAGTAAGTACTAGATACAGAGTAAATAAGGGCTAAGTACTGAGTAAGTACTAAATACAGAGTAAGTAGAGACTAAGTACCGAGTAAGTACTAAATAGAGAGTAAATAAGGACTAAGTACCGGTTTAGTAAAGACTAAGTACTGAGCAAGTACACACAAAGTAATCAGTTGGCATTAAAGGACTCCACAGAAGCAGGTGAGGAGGTAAGAGAAAGGCCTTCCCTTCAACAGTTTGCCCTGATCCACTTTTCACATTATATCTCTGGCAATGCTGACCCACTGATGGCATTTATACCTATTCGGTTTAGACCAGGTGCCAAGACCTGAATGGTGAATTTGCACTGTGGGCCTTCCCTAAAGGTCACAATAATTACCAAAGCGGACTCGCTTACACAGATCGCTTATAATACCCAGTGGTGAGTGGTCTTTCAGTAGAAAGGGAATCTTTCTTCTGCTTCACGTCTTTGTTTAGTAGAGAAAGGTCACCACTCTTTCCTTCACCAATCATAGTGGGATAGCCACCAGTGGTAGCTCAGAGCAACACCTTGGTATCTGAGCACTGAAGAGGTTTGCAGCGGACGTGCGAGGGCCTACTCACCGACGGATCCTTTGGCTGCGATGGCCACCGTCTCCAGGAGGACCTGCACGATGCCGGCTCGCACCCGGGGCGTGTTCTTGTTGTGGGTGTCCAGGTGGCTCAGGACTTGCTGGATTACATGATGGGAATGCTGAGCCTGTTTGCAGAAGAGGAGAGACGTCACAGAGGCGCTGCAAATATCCGTTTCTCCTTTCGTTATGGGCCACCGTCCCAGCGCGCAGCTCTGATGGCCTGGAAACGGACGGTGGGGCAACCGTGTGGAGATATAACTCAATACGAGATAATAACATGGCAGGCTAGTTGTGAGGATTACTCTGCAATACAAACACGGACGGCAGAAGGATCGGTATTGAGAGTTCTAGGAACATAAAGTCTCCCCATCACCGTTTACCCAAGGGCCGGATAACTGCCGTGTTGCGCAAACTGCGCAGATGGGTGGTAAGGAGGTAAATCATGTCCTGTAGCAGCTTTTTAAATTCACACTTTCCCCCATATTATGTAACCATCGACCTACTTAAATTCAATTTTACACTGAAAAAGAAATTCCATAGTGAATAATTTTAAAATAAGCTCAGCCTGTAGTGTCGATGGATAATATGGAGAAATTGCATTCAAACAACTGTATGGGGGAGGCAATGTGTGTCCTGGCTCATAATGAAAGTGCAGATATTACTGACACCTATGACAATAAAACTTAAATATATTTAATATCGGACATGTATTTTACACAGACATGGTAGATAAGAATATTAATAACTAGTTTATTATATCGCCCCCAATTAGAATCTGGGAGAGGGGCTTCCTCAGTAAGAACCAATAAGTTCCTCTCAGTCAAGGAGAGAGGTCAGGTGACCGAGTTGCATGGTTAAAATGCTAAACGGGGTGAAAGCCCAGGAGTGCCAAATGCTGCTTCTTTGTTTTGTTATTGTCTGTTTGTGCAGAGAATTTTCGCTCTGTACTTTCAGTGCAGTATTCAACAGCCGTCCTGTCACACTTTACGCATGCCTGTCAATGACTTCTGCACTTGCTACTGTAAATAATGAGATTATAGTAAATAAAGTCTGCATTCAATGCTTGAAAACTTTTCTATTACATAGAACCTTGTCGGAGGTGTCAAAACACGGAGTCATTCTGAATGGTAAAGAGACATTCACCGAGGTACATTCACTGACAAAAATTTGCCTCAGAGATCTGAAGCAAACCGGGAATCCCAAAAGGACGCAGGATCGGCGAGAATGCGCTGACAAACGCGTCTCTCCGAGCTGGCTTCACGGAGCTGAGCATCACAGAGAAACAGACACCAATACCCGGCTGATGGTTCAGAAGCCCTGACTCCAGCTAGGTTGGGGGGGGGGGGCTCCTAAAATGCACGGCTCTGTCCCAGCCAATCGATCAGCCGTGGTCTTTTAGGGGTGGTTCCACTGCCTGGAGGCTCGGGACAAGCCGGCCTAGTTAAAGAACCACAGGACGAAGGAGCGAACACGGAAGGAGGAGATGGGGCGGGGGGGGGGTAACCCAATGGCGAGAGACAGGGCTGTCTGCGTTTCGAGACTGACAGCCCGGACAAAGCAGGAAAGATCCCTGGTGCACCCCGCCCGCACTCAAACGCAAACTCGGAATGAGTCAGCGCAGGTTGCGGCAGCAGCTCGGTCACGGATCTTTTCCACAAGCGTGCGTGCGCGGCTGAGCGTCGGTAGGGGAAGGAGGGGAGGTGGAATGCCGCTGAATTTGAGGCCCTGAGGCGTGGGCGTGGGTTTGTGACTAAACATCCCCCCCGGAGGATGACTCTCGTTGAGTGGAAGATGAGTCAGAGCAGGCCCCGGTGATGATCTGCCCCTGAGTGCAAACTTCTCCTGGAGCTTAAACGAACGCATTAAGCAAAATGCAGTGCTCGGAGTGTAAAACCGTTTATGGACCAAGAATCTCCCAGACTAAATGTGGTCACAAAGGATATAAGGAGGAAATAGCATTTTAAAAACAAATTCATTCTTGGAATAAATCCATTGCATTTGGATAGGCCTTAAATCTGCCTAAATCAAGAATGGTATTAGGATAGATCATACTGCCATTGCTAGCATTAAAAAGTTGAGAGGGGAGAAGATATTGTTTTTAGCTAATAGTAGCTGCGGATTCACTCCAAAGAACACGTTGGTAAGACTCTGCAAGGCCCACGGCCAGACTCTGCAAGGCCCGTTGTTAAACATTTATTCTCACCTAATCTAAAAATCCCATGCATATCCAATATCATCACCCAGTTAAAGTCTGCTAACAGATGTTCTCAGATTGTGTGTTAGACAGTGAGGTCTCCCAACATACCTCAATTTGATTTTATTTGTGTTTATTCGGGCGGTTCGCAGGGAACTTTTTGCAGGGAACGTTCAGCAATCTCAAGATTGGGCTTATTCTGACTGACCCCTGGGGTTCTTCACTGACTTCTCTTCCCCATGGAGAGGAGAAGATTAGGGCCAAAACCAATTTCCCTTTTCCTCGACGAGCAGAGATATGGGAGATAGGGACAGACGATCGCTGATGCTTTGTGTGCGAGGGAGGAGAACCGCGGCTCATTGAGGCCCCGGGTACCGAGAGGCCGTCAAAGAGAGCACGGTGGAGACCCTGCAGTGCTGAGCTGAGCTGGAGCTCCGCCTACAGCAAATGACAGCGGCTAGGCAGTAAACGTCTACACATAACATCAAACCGTTATTTAGATTGGAGATTTAGATAGGCAGCCACAGCCCGCACAGACTGTTATGAACCACAGAGTGCGTAGTTCTGAACTTAAAAAGACGTGGGTGTAAACGTGTTGTGGGGTCAGAACTTTTTAACTTTCAGTGTTGCAGCCAACTGCGTGAAGAATCCACATACCCAGCCGACACGTACTTGTAACATTGCTGCAAAGGCATAGCAATGTTAGGGTAACTTACATCAGGCATCAGTGTTGAACATGCAAAATCATTACTATGCTAAAAAAGTAACACTAAAAATGAAACTGAGGCAAGACACTTTTCTATTCTAGCATAACTAGTCCTGTAGGTTGTGAGGTGGGGCCTCCACGGATCGGACTTGTTTGTCCAGCACATCCCACAGATGTCGATTGGATCGAGATCTGGGGAATTTGGAGGCCAAGTCAACACCTTGTCCTGTTCCTCAAACCATTCCTGAACCATTTTTGCTTTGTGGCAGGGCGCATTATCCTGCTGAAAGAAGCCAATGTCATCAGGGAATACCGTTGCCATGAAAAGGTGTAAATGGTCTGCAACAATGCTTAGGTAGGTGGTACGTGTCAAAGTAACATCCGCATGAATGGCAGGACCCAAGGTTTCCCAGTAGAACATGACCCAGTTGTCTAGCCATCACAATTTGGCCTTGTCAAAGTCAGATCCTTACGCTTGCCCATTTTTCCTGCTTCTAACACATCAACTTTGAGGACAAAATGTTATCCTAATAGGCCTAATATATCCCACCCACTGACAGGAGCCATGATAGTGAGATTATCAGTGTTATTCACCTCACCTGTCGGTTCATAATGTTATGGCTGATC
>JAOYSI010012681.1:13344-27563 GCA_025775065.1 Hiodon alosoides | reverse complement strand
CAGCCTTCTGCAGCCTGCGACACCCAACACAGCCTTCTGCAGCCTGCGTAACACTGCACAGCCTTCTGCAGCCTGCGACACCCAGCACAGCCTTCTGTAGCCAGCGTAACACTGCACAGCCTTCTGCAGCCTGCGTAACACTGCACAGCCTTCTGCAGCCTGCGACACCCAGCACAGCCTTCTGCAGCCAGCGTAACACTGCACAGCCTTCTGCAGCCTGCGTAACACTGCACAGCCTTCTGAAGGCTGTGCGTAACACTGCACAGCCTTCTGCAGCCTGCGTAACACTGCATAGCCTTCTGAAGGGTGTGCGTAACACTGCACAGCCTTCGGCAGCCTGCGTAACACTGCACAGCCTTCGGCAGCCTGCGACACCCAACATAAGCTCCATAAGCTATTTTATTAGAACCACAGACATTATTTCTGGGTATACACAGTATTGAGAAGGATATAAGTGTTCAACATGCAGCAAAGAAAGACCAGACCTTTTTTAAACACATCCCCCAGTTTGTCTTAAAATGTCTAAGGAACATTATTTCTGTAAGCAGTCGGAGATGAGAGGCTTTGCCAGTGGAGATTCCTCAGGGGCAAATCTGGCCTGAGAGCCTGCCCAGACCTCTGCATCAGATCAGCACCGGAGCCTGCCGAGCGGCGCGAATAACAGCAGCCCAGACAGGACGCAGGCACATGACAGTCTCTCAGAAACCGGAGAGCAGACAGGACTGATTTGAATGGGAGACAGAGATTGAAGCTTGGGGGGCATTGCACTGTGACCTAACCCTATTCAATGACAGCTCCCTTCTTGAATGATTGCCAGTTTGTTCATTGTTCTGTTCGTTCAGTTGTTTATACATCATGGCAGTGAGGCGCTGTGTTTTGTTTAAAAATAAATCTGAGGTAAAGTTCAATATCGATTATAATCATGCTAAGCTTCAAACTACCCAAAATCAGTCTCTGCATTAGGAAACTGATCTATAGCTTAGCACCAAATAATTTAAACTGTGTAAATAGCCTTCCCCCTTGTGGTGGCTATTGATATTGTCTGCTTTCAGGCATCTGCAGTAAAATGAGCTTGTACCCCCTGCCCCCCATCTGTGCTGTTTTACACGTGACTGTAAACACAAATTCAAAAGTACAAACATTCAGCAGCGTACACACACACACACACACACACACACACACACACACACGCATGCCTGTACACAATTAAACACAAAATCAGAGTCACACTCTAAGCGTTAGGAGAAACATTCAATAAGACTCAGTATGAGTTCAAACCTCGTATTTATGTGTTCCACTAAAATCTTCCTCTCACAGTGTTACAGTAAATTATTCCCCCACACTGACAAATACTCTGGCTGCACTGCTTCTGTTTTTTCCATGTTGCACAGAACCAAGTGTGATTTGAGAAATGTGTGCTTTTGGGAAGTGTGCTGATCTGGACTGTCTCAAGTACACATGCACTCTGTCTGGATAGCTTTGATGAGTTGGGAGGGGGCAGGAAATGGATGGAAGGATATTTAAAAACATTGATCTTTAACAGACAGGAAGATGGGTTTTGAGGATTTATTTCAACAAAGATTGAATCAATGAGGATATTCTTCATGTTCAGTTGTATGTATGGGAGAGCAGAGAGGTTGATTGAATAAGACACAGTCGTAGCACCATTCCTGATCATAGGGCTGAGGCAGAGGAACATTGCGGGTGCACTCTCCTCTCCCAGAGGAAGTCACTCAAGACCTTGAGCAGTTTGGGCACTGCGGCAGGGAGCACAACCACTCTTTGTCCACGTTTTCCCACTCTCCAGGCCACAGCTTCCTGCCCGAGTCACGCTATGACCAGCCTGGGCCCCTCGAGCCGGACAGGAGTCCTGGCCGAGGAACCGTGGGCCCATCGGCCAGGGCTCACTGGAACCAGGCGAGGGAAGGACATGACTGTGGCACACCTGGGGACTGAAGTACTGCTAGAGAACTATAAACGGGGTACCCCGACCAGACCAGCCAGAGAACTACAAACGGCATTCCCCGACCAAGCCAGCCAGAGAACTACAAATGGCGTGGCCCGACCAGACCAGCCAGAGAACTACAAACGGTGTGCCCTGAACAGACTAGCCAGAAAACTACAAATGCCACGAACGGCACACTTCAGTTTCATTATTCAATCTTTTCCTCTGCAATGTGGAAATCATTCACAATTTGGTGTTCATATAAATTCCATATACAGCGATACTCAAGGTAAAATCTTTCATGTCTTCCGGTATCTAAAAAAACAACAGTGTACCTCTTTCTCAAAAATTCAGTTTTTTATACACCATGGCAATTCAACTGTAAATTTTAGAGGACCTATTTTACCATACTGTTGAGCTGTCAGCAATTGCATTTAGTCTTATTGGCCATATGAGTTGATAATTATTTTATCCAGTATCCTTTTTAAGAGTTAAAATACATTTAAAAATATAATGTGCCTTAATTCTCTGCCCTGCAGATGCTGAGACTCAGCAGGTCAAGGAATCACAAATGGTACGAAATGGAAACTCATATTAAAAGGAGCTCTTAAAAAGGTGGTGTTGGCTAATGTCACAATGGGGCTGTGTGGAAAAGCAAAGCTAAGATAATGACCATAAATTGCTTTCATTTTTGGAATTCCTTCCTTATTGAATCTAAATGATTCATGTTACTGTTGGCCGCAAAGCATTACTAACACAGTTAACACACGTGTGTACTTGAACTTTTGAGCTGTTAACAGTAGACATTTTTCTTGATAGTGAGAATGGTTAAGTGATGTTTCATACTCTGTCAGTTTCCCACCGGCATGCCCTTGCTTCGCAGTAGCAGCCATTTTCTTGCTAATGAACGTCAACAGTCATTTAGTCCTCCCGTTTCACATTACTGTCAGTACATAGTCCTGATGAACTGCACCACAACTCAGCTTCACAGAGATAGAACTGGTTTGAATATAAGCGTTGCGAAAGGGCTAAAGGCACAGTATCGGTTAAAGGCCATAAAAACTTTTAAACTCTGAATTACAAAGCTTTCGCAATGCGTCTGAGAAATGCCAAACAATGCAGAAACTGTCAAAACACCCATTCAGTTAGTTAATTTTCAGGAAAAACGTGCAGTTATCATGAGAGTCTGTGCTTCAACAGCATGAACAGCGTTTAGAGAGGAGATGGGATTGGACATTAGCAACAGTGTTTAGAGAGGAGATGGGATTGGACATCAGCAACAGCGTCTAGAGAGGAGTATGGATTGGACATCAGCAACAGCGTCTAGAGAGGAGATGGGATTGGACATCAGCAACAGCGTCTAGAGAGGAGATGGGATTGGACATTAGCAACAGTGTTTAGAGAGGAGATGGGATTGGACATTAGCAACAGTGTTTAGAGAGGAGATGGGATTGGACATCAGCAACAGTGTTTAGAGAGGAGATGGGATTGGACATCAGCAACAGTGTTTAGAGAGGAGATGGGATTGGACATTAGCAACAGCGTCTAGAGAGGAGATGGGATTGGACATCAGCAACAGCGTTTAGAGAGGAGATGGGATTGGACATTAGCAACAGTGTTTAGAGAGGAGGTTGGGTGTAGTATTCGGTTCTGTTCTCATGGGTATTCTGTGTTTTAGTGTACTTTTGGGTAGCACACAAAGATATTGTGATTACTTGTGATTACTAATTTTAAAAGTGAGTAGCAAGAAATTGAGGTAGAGCTCCACCATGGTGTGTTAGACTTCAGCCCCAGGGAGGAAACAAGCTCTACGCTGTGGCTCTGATAAGCTTATCTAAACATTCATCCACCACATCATTTATAATATGACTCCCCTGATATGGCAGAGAGGAAGTGGTAGTGTTATTGTTATGGCCAGTAATTGTCCTTGGGTGGTCCAAAATCCTCCAACACCCACACACACACACAAAATGAGAATATGAAGCCTGAACAGGGTGAGACTCATGGTTATCTATACATTTCTGAACACCAACACAAATCTACACATATATTATTTTATTACATAGGTAGTTTTTATTAACAAATACAGAATTCTCAGAGAGCCGTCTGGTTATGACTGTGGATATGGTCATATGGTTCTGAAGCACACCTCCTCAGAGAGACAGTTCTGCAGCAAATGGCCTTCCTGGAGAGATGGTTCTGCAGCACGCGGCCTTCTCAGAGAGACGGTTCATGTCTTGTGCCATTTCCTGTCACTTCACCCACTGCTGGTGGCTGTGACCAGGTGCAAGCACTGAGTCGTGGTTGTTTTACTGCCTGCAGGTTGGTATGAAACCAGCCTTGTCTGCTTTGCTAGGAAAAACACTCTTTAACGGACTGATATTATCACAGCAGGTTACATTTACACCACCCCATTTTTTTTTACTGTGCCTCCTGGTTTTGGAGTTAAGTTACATTTTTTGAGACATATTGAGTGTTGCAATATGATCCTTCTTTTTGAAGTTAGAGGCTGCTTTGTTCAGAAAATAACTATTCTAAATCAAAAACATTCAACCGTATTAAAAATTAAATTAAACTAGCTACATTGTGGCCATGGCCTATAGTCTGATTTGTGCCCAGGGCCAACATGCCAGATTTCTCAGGACAAGATCGAATTTCAATACGGTCTCACAAAGGGGAGACCAAGTACAAACATAGTTTGTGTCTTGGGATGCACGAGGATGTTGACAGTGAGCGAGTGAACAAATATATTTAGCCATATAAATTGATAAGGCAGACTAAAAGCTTTTATCAGCCACTCTGCAAGCCATTTCACAATCAGGTCCTCAACCACTCAAATGCAATCTTCTGCTCAACTCACCTCACTAGTACATAAACACACACTTATTGACATTCAAGCACAATCATTGAACCATTTTCTCAAGTTATACCCTTAAAGGAAAATGACCAAAGCGTCTGTCTTTTTGAGTTTTAAAGTGGTGTGTAGCAAGGCTGCTGTACATATTGTGTGTCAATGTAGTATGTAGCAAGCTCAACGCTGGAGGGGATTCCCTGTTACACAGCAGAGAGAATGGAGCACATCCAACCAAATTTCCAATATTTAAGACTGAAAAATATTTAGAGCACAATGTTCCAGGCCATGTACACAGTACATTATTCCAAATTCTGCTACCACACAACTATTCACTTCTCCAGGCTAAACTCCCTGCTTTTAGAGCTCCTGGAGGAAAAGAGTAGTCAGACAGGAGCAGGGGGGTGGCCTTGTTTCTCCCACATTGGTTAATGTGGTCCAATCAGCTGGGAGAGGCTTAACAGTTCATGTCGACATTTGCTAAGCTTTGTGTCCATCCAACCTGAAAGACACCACTTTCACCTTCCCACATTGCCATTCATACATTAAAAAGACAGACATGACCAAAAGCGTGCGTCTCGTTTTCCCCAATCATGCTTCCTCACGTGTTGAGATCCAGGGCTGAGCCTAGAAAAAATGCACGACAGTATCGATGCTCACTGGGTAGGAGCGAAGAAAAACAAATCACAGATGTGGCCCGTTTTTAGCAAGACTGAATAACACACTTCTTTTATTTGTGTCATACTTCTCAGCACACATTCCTTCACTGAAGGGACAACTACCTCAACCCAAATGGCATCATCGACGTCTGCCACGGAGCAGCATTTATAAACGTGATGTATTTTGTAACATAGCTCTAAAAATAAATACATAACCATCTTTTAAATATCCCCTGAGACAGATGTGTCTTGGCAGTGTCTAGCAATCCCACACAACAAAATGAGCTTTAATCATTAGCATTAATCTGGGCTCCAACACCAGCCCTCACATCATGCTCACATTTACATTTTTGCAGATCTGAACTTGTTATGGTCAGAACAATGGCCACAGAAAACACCCAAAACTCACCCAGTAAACACTCTGAAGATGCCTGCCCCCTCTCCGTCATTGAAGACTGGGGATGAAAGTCTGAAGCCTCTGGCCAAGGTGGGGAAACTACCACACAGCGATTACATCTGAAGTAACCAAAACATCTGAAGTAACCAAAAATTTTACACAAACTCTTAAAATTCCATTGAATGCCTCAAACTGGCTTGAGACATTTTCTGCAGGATGACTTAAGCTTTTTTCAAAGCCTGTAAATATCAGAAGACATGTGCAGACAGGGTGAGGGTGGCAAAGCAAGCCCCTCACTCTCCCGCACACTGATAGGAAGGGCCCCAGGTCTGGCTGGGGGAACTCCAGTCTTCTGGGCAGCAAGGTCAAGCAGACACAGAGCCCTATGAGCTGGAGCTCGCCCAAGCGCAGACTGAGCTATTAGGATTGAATGCCAACTATATATATTTGCATAATCAGCTGCCGTCTTCTCGCCTGAATTCAGAGAGGACGGGAGAGCGCTCGCCTTGTGATCAGGGGACAGCAGAGCTAGGCTGTAACATTTTTCTAATCCGGCCAAAATGACAGAACACCAACCATAGTGCCAATTCAAAGTTTGCCAAACATAGAACACTGCTTAGTACCGTGCCAAACGGTTAAAGGCCACGGAGAAACCATCGCCTTTCAACCGGGTCTCACATTCATGTTTAATGTATGCACTCATTTAATTTATGACAACTGTTAGCCAAATGGCCTATAAAAGAACATGTGTTGAGATTCCAAAATTGTGTCAAAATGGATGGCAAATGTTGACTAGAAAACAGCCAAAGTGAACCACACCAAATGTTGGAAGGCTAGTGGTAAGGAAGCTGAGCAAATAACAAAGAAAATTGTGGAAAGAATGCATATTGGGTTAATGAGAAACAGCAAGCAAATTAATAGAAACTTGAATAGGCTCGCCGCCTTCCAACTGGCCCTTACATAAAACTCCATCTTTCTCCCCTTTCTGTATACAAGTGATGTTAAAAAAAACGACTTCAACGGCGGTTCTACGGCGCAGTCATTATCACACAATAGACGTGTGGTGGAACGTCGTTGTAGAATTTAAACGAGATCGTTGGAAAAGCTGGGCTGTCATCAATCTTCTGACCCAGCGCAACAGGCAGTCACCAACCTGGGCAGCAGGCAGAGAACCAGCTCTGGACTTATAAAACCTTTGGCCCATTTAAACAGCTGTAATTCCACTGAAAAGCTTTGGGTTCAGCAGCTCATTCAACTGGAAACCATTCGGTCAGAAGTCCCCATACTTAGTCACAGTCGCACTGCTGCGCCGAGATACAGCTTTGTAAGTGTTCTTCTCAGTGAAGTGGAAAGGGCCACGCCAGTGACCGCACCAGACGTGGTAAAATGGTGAGACCCGCAGCGTTTTCAGCACACTAGTAGCAGTACAGTGTTAGAGGTAGATTGTGAGAGGTCAATTGAGACACAGTACTGGAGACAGTGTTTATGCCACAGTGGTAGAGACAGGGTTCAGTGTAATAAAACGGTAGAAGTGCAGCTGTGGGGTAGAATCCCTGAAAACTAAAGGGTGCCAACAGAAAATGCCACCTGGAGAACCTCTCCTTACCTCCCTGGCTGTCACCGGGAAACTGGATATGCCCACCTGGCTATGAAGATTGGACTGCTTAAGCAGGGAGTAACCTGGGCCCGCCTCCCTCATGAACAATAACCCACACTCTCTCCCCTGGATTTGGCACAGCTTTGGCCAAAATCATCTGCTTTTTCATAAGTGAGACAGGTGACCACACCTGGTTCCCCACACAGTGCAAGGACTGCCCTATACAGCCTGGCTTCTCCTATAGTGTTAGTAGTACAGTGTTCAGGTTACCGATTTAATTAGACTGTTGGATTGTTTAGACAGTGCTAACATGCTTACTCTAACACTCTGTGTTACAGTTGAGTAATTGTTTCACAGCCACAGTGTCTGAGATTGAAGCGCTGGAGATGATGTTAGACTTAGTATATTACATTTATAGGCTAGGAGTGTTATAGGCTAGGAGGTGACATTTTTCTCCATGTGTCTGTTATTAAAGAAGGTAAATACCCCAAGGACCTCCATGTGTCCATTAACGAGACCAAGTCCCAGTAAACTTCTAAAATCATTTTCTTAATTTAGTCTGTGACTGAATTGTGGTGGGACCTCTTTACTGATGTGGTTTCGACAGGGAGAGAGGAAGAAAGAGCGTGGCATTAACAGAGATGGCGAAACGAAGTAAAGAGGAGGGCCCAAACAGCAATGGAAGAACTAAGTGTTCCAACGCGTTTTTGTTTTTATCTCTGGCACGATTGTAGTGCGTTTGTGTTTTGTATCGTTATGATGCTGCACCATTAAAAAAACATGAGAACCCTTAGATGGATTCAGCACGAAGAAGGGGATGACTGCCCCCTTCCTGAACACATTCAGCTGTCTCACGCACGCACAATCCAACCCCTTTGTTCCAAACAACGGGGAATATAGCAAATAGTCACAGGCAAATGCACAAAAAATGTCCATACGCGGCCATAACCATCCAAGCTGCTGTTAATATCTTCCAGAAAAATATATTTAACATTTTGACTGACAGGAAGTCAGGAAATCAGGAAGCCAACACTCTTTGTGCGCACAAAACAGAATATATATTTATGCCACGCATAACAAGATGAGGACCTTTGATACACATAGCTATAATGTGTATGTTAGCATAACAAAGTGGCATACATTCATCCATCAAAGGTTAAAAATTGTCTGGCGACATTTAACTTTCATGTGGGCGATCAAACCGCTATTACAGCAGTCAAATATTGTAGTAGTGAGGATAGCTGTTAATTTCATCGGTTATTCTTAAATCACTTATCCGTTCGCATTTAGACAGGAGAAATCCGTATACCTAAAATCATACATATCGACTTAAATTTAGGAACACAAGTCATCTGAAATTATTACAACACAGAACGGTCAAAGTGAGAAACAAACAAACGCAAAGGTTCTCTGGTAATAATACTGCAAATTCATGGGGACTGCCTGGTGTTTGGCGAGACACAAACCAGAGGACATGGCTACAGTGCTAAAACTAAACCCTCGCATATGGGAGGTGTTACAGCCAAATGTGATAGGGTCGCGGAGGCGCTTGTTCAAGCCACAGGACTCCAAACACTGTCGGGCCTGTGAAGAAGCGGCATGTTTTCCAGGCTACCTCTGGGTCCCACGCGCCCTGCAGGGGGGCACCGAGAGTGAAGCGTGCAGAGGTGCCAACACAGGTAAAAAAATAAAAATAATGTTATGGGTAATTAAGGGTTAAAAAACCCTGTCCTGGGTTAAAGCGGGGCTTGTGGCAGCAAGCGAATAAAAGGGAAGGGTTATAAGCAACACAGTTCAATAAGTAAGTAAGAGGAACCAGATTGGACTTCTTAGACAATTAAAAGTAGCTTACCTGGTTTGTTTCGTTTACCTAGCATAAACTAATATACTGATACATCCGCGCTTCAGCAGATGTACAGTGCGTAGCATTACAGTAGCAACACTATTAGCTAGCATGAGCACATACAGGAAAAAATATTTTGCCACCTTGTCCAACCAAACGTCCAATTTAAGAGAATATTACTACAGAAACAAACAGATCTCCTTTGAATGTAATTTAGGGTTATGCAACGTGCAGTAGCTAGCGATACTGAGCGGCATGTTAAAGTAGCAAGTGGAGTGAAACAGAAGTGTCTCACTTCAGCTACTCCCCTTTAGAAACCCTGTGCCTGCGTTTCACCACAGACGTGAATCCACTCACCCGCAACTGTGCTTCTGTTATGTACATTGCTGAAATTGTTGTTAAATTATTAAATGATTGTCAAATCACATGCATTGATTATTTTTATTGATTCTACTGTTTGTGGGTGTTCAGGGAACACTTCAAATTCAGTCTTCATCTTTAGAAGTAAAAACATATGTTCCGCTGGGTCCAAGGGACGGGTGCCTAAAGAGGCTTAATGCTGAGCCCTGCATGTTATTTTAATTTTGATGTTCCGACACGTTCCTAATAAAAACCAACGAGCGTCGCGCCAATGTCCCAGGATACAGCACTCAAACAGCACCCATGACAAAACACCCCCCCCCATCGTTTTATATAGTTTGATGAAAAAGTAAACCGACAGTTTTCTTCGCTGAATTTGAGCTTTTCAGTCATGTGTTTATATTGGAAGCATCTGCCATCATTCATACAGTCACATAAAAGTATTTAAACTTAGTCAAATTTGTATTATTTAGTATCAAGTAAACAAAAATTCCTATGACTGCCTCAATATTTTGAGAAAATTACCCACGAACCATCGAAATAAATATATTTTTTGTTTCTTTCTTGCTCAAGTCTGGAGCTATTACAGCCCAATGAGAGGAAAGCCTTTCGGAATTCTTGTTCTGGCTCAGAACACGTTCTGTCACAGAATCCCAGAGATTGGATTAGACGTGCTCACAGAAGACCAGCCGAGGCCAATGCAGCTCGAAGACAAACAGAACACAGCGAATGGTTAAATAGTAAACTTGATTTATTTCATTTTGCAAGGGTGCTAGATTTAATGGCCTTCTGTTTTCCATTTTCTCTTTCTGCTCACTACACATCCAGGAGCAGCATGCGAGGAGGGGAAGAGGACACCGGGTGCGGTCCAGTGGACCTTGTGCTTGGGGCACTGCTGTAGACGTCGTCTTCTGCACGCCCAGTGACCCGGAGAGCGCCTCCTAGGGGTCAGATTCCTGATCCCTGAACGATTGCAGACTGGACATATGCTGGCACACCACAGTGCCAATTCTGCGTTAACCCTGTGGATCCTCCCCGGCAGAAGGAACTGGCAATGCAGCGTAGAGGATTGGACAAAAGCAGGCACGCTCTGGAGCTGCGAGAGTGCGTCCTAAAAAGGAAAGGCTCAACGCAGTGCTTCTGAGCCCAAGGTTGGACACATTTTTGCAACAGGTCGTTCGATCTTGACCGGAGGTCCCCACGTCCCATGCGCAACCCCTTCTCCGCATTTCTGCTCATTAAGAGCCGAGTCTGCCTGCCCGTTCGAGCCTCAATCCAAATCCTGGCCAGAACACAGTGTGCCGAGACAGACTCCCACAGCCATCTGCTTCCGGCTTCGTTAATCACTGCACAGATTCCCCATAATTCAGGCACAAACATACGCAAAAGAAGACTGCAGCTTACCTAAATGCCAAACCGGACACCACAATGCTGAAAGGTCCGTTTGGGCTTTTCGTTATGCCACAGAAGAACTTCAGCCTCTCCTAAAATAACCTCTTGGAATTACTCAGCAGAAAGTAAACAGTGTTTGGACTTTCAAATTTTTCAAACGTTTTCAGCTCCAACTGAAGCAGGACACTCAACCATGTGTGGCATAATCATATTTGTAATAGAAACAAAGATACGTGGAAGAAAATAACTTCCTCAAACCAGAAAAAAAACATTTTCAAAGGAAAACAAAACAAGTTTCCTTCCATCACACACACAGAGGTAAACAATTTTTTATCTCCCATGGAAATGAGCTCTTTCCAAAGTGAACAGCCTTAACATCACCAGAGTCACCAGAAACAGACCATCAACACTGGAGTCCACAGGAAGAAGGCCATTAAAATTGGCGCCCATAGGGTGCACACCATCGCCCGTGGAGTCAAGTTAGAAAACAAACATGAAGCTAATAAGAAAGATGCTAGAAACACAGCCAGCAGAATTAGCGAATGTACTAGTGCTACACTCAGTATGCAGCCTCCTGGACCATTGAACTTCTCTAACCCCCAGAAATGGTCCAGACAGATCTGTTCCTTAAAACGTTTTCGTCAAGCTAGCACCGTCCATACTAACCAGGTAAATACTCTTGCTTACCGTATGGTGGACAATGCTGATGGTGTCATGAGAGGGTTGAATTAATCCGGTGACCAGAAATGAAATCCAGAGAGAAGGCCATCGTAGACGCGGTTGTCACATCAGTGCATTAGCAGAACATACCTGAAAGATAAAGGTCTCAACAATCCGAGGAGGTAAAAGGGCAGCAAACTGACTTGCAAGGTGGACATGATGCAATTGCCTGTTCAGAGAACTTTTCAGTCAAAACAGGCAGAAGAGTAAGTAAACAGCCTGGTGAAAATCAGAGGAGGAGATGAGGAACAATTCCTTTGCTCTGAAGATAAAATAAGTTTTGTGTGGAAAAAGGGAAGGTTTTAAAATACCTAGGCGTGTTCCAACAAATGTTGTGGGTGTTCAAAGTGAGCTTTTCAAGTAGGGGACTAGTCGGCAAAGGATGATTTGTATGTTTTTAAGAATCTTTACACTGCTCTGCTTGGCAGAACTGCTATCACACAAACCAAGTTAGTGTCCCAGTTTTATAGCGCTGGTGTCCAGTCATGCAAAGATAACAACCCCAAGCGGTGCAGTGGCCTGGGTGTGGTCCAACGGCCATATTCTATTAAGATCAAAACTAGTGGAGTGCCCTTTACACTGAAAACTCCCCTTCCACTGATGCAGAAAATGAGGAAGACATAGAAGACGATGTGCTTGCATAAGGGCAGACACAGGTCGAAGGCTACACAAGTTCACACAGCGAACTCCACACAAGCCTCTGTGTGACCTGATATAAAAAACAAAACACACCGGGGGGGACACTTTGAACCATGTCAAAGTACAGCCTTATTGCAGATCCGTGTTTTAAACTGTGCACCTGTCGCATTATACATTGCATCTCCAGCCCCTCAGCGAGTGATGTTCGGCTCAGATGGAGAAAGATGCTCTAGCCCCAACATGGGCTTGCGAGAGATTCTGTGAATTTCTTATAGGACAACATGTCCACTGAGGGACGGACCACAAACCACCAAACCACTTTCAAGTCTCCACGGAGCTCAAGCATTGGAATTGAAATATTCCATATGAGATTGAGATACTCATGCTCCCTAACTAGTCTCAGGGAAAAATCCTAACGGCAGGTGCATTATCACATGCCCCAATGCCAGACAAGATTGATAGAGAGCTTCTGGAGAGCTCAGAAGTCCATGTTGTCTTAGTCATGGAACATCTGAAAGGGCTGACAGCGTGTCATTTTAAGAATGAGCTCTATGAGCTGAATTTCGCAGGTTCGAAACAAGTAGAATAGCTCCGTTGGCCTGGGATGTAGTACATCGGCAGGGCTTCTTTCAGCTCCTCACTCACCAGAGTCTCCGTCAGCTTCCCGGGGACTTGCAGGCTGGTGATGCCGTTAAGACGTGCCGCTACTGCTACTGCTGCTGCTGCTGCTGAACCTCTCGAGGGGACAGTGTAGCCTGCAGAGGATGGATGAGATGGTGAGATTAAAGGCTCGTAGATTGGAGGAAGCTAAGTACTTCCTCACCCTCCACACATGCTGTTCACGACTAAGTGACAAACCGAGATACGTTATCACAATCAGCGATTCCAATTTCTGAAAATTATTACAGCAGTGCGTGCATTTCTAACCGTGCAAGAACTCACTTGTTGGGGACAAGATCAAGTGACATCAAAGAATGGTGAAATGCAGAGCGCGCGCAAGGCGAGCTGTATGATGACCAGGCCTCAGCCCAATGTTGTATGAGCTAGTCTAGAACTGCAGAACTTGAATCCAAGAACACCAAAATAACTAGGAGCCTCTAATACCAACTGAGCTGCCAGAGCAACCATGACAGAAATTGGGAACAGACTAGTTCACACACAAAACAAAAAAAAGCCAGAACTATTTGCTTGTTGTGGACTGCTACTCTAGATAGCGTGGCTGACTCTCACATGCAATAACACCACACGCACATATACAATTAGAAATTGGTTTCCGCATTTCCTGGAACATCTTAGATGCTAGTGACAGACAGTGGCCGGGCAACGTTTTTCACCACATTGCAAAAGATTACGGATTCAGCCAAGTGAAACCACAAATATCCACACAGTAATGGGTAAGCTGAAAGTAGGGTACAGACTGCTAAAAATCTAAAGGCATAAGTCCCATTTCTGACTTCACTTGCATATAGATCTTCACCGCTGAGGAACCTTCACAGGTCATCTCCAGATGAGGCAGAAACTTTGTTTGACTGCTCTGCCCCTTTGGCCATTGCTCCTCCCACCACTTTGCTCAACTGCTCTGCCCTCAGCAAGCTCACCACAGGGAAGCAAGGTGGGGGAACTGTGAGTGAGCAACCTCAGCAAGCTCACCACAGGGAAGCAAGGTGGGGGAACTGTGAGTGAGCAACCTCAGCAAGCTCACCACAGGGAAGCAAGGTGGGGGAACTGTGAGTGAGCAACCTCAGCAAGCTCACCACAGGGAAGCAAGGTGGGGGAACTGTGAGTGAGCAACCTCAGCAAGCTCACCACAGGGAAG
>JAOYSI010012681.1:0-13244 GCA_025775065.1 Hiodon alosoides | reverse complement strand
GCAACCTCAGCAAGCTCACCACAGGGAAGCAAGGTGGGGGAACTGTGAGTGAGCAACCTCAGCAAGCTCACCACAGGAGAGAAACTAAATATTCAAGTCCCAGAGCTTAACTGGTAGCTGCATTGCACGAAACAGTTTTTCTAACAGACAGAATTTTTAATATCTGATTCTCAGTAATCACCTTTACCGTCTTAGGAAAACAGCAGTTAAAATAGGAAACTCAGTGCTGAAACTGATCAACAGCCAAGAACTCTCTAAAGCTCTTGCCACAAGATCAGAGAGAGTTATTGTGAAGCCACAAAACTTAGATATTTGAAGGCTAGAGAGATGTAAACATGTTAGAAATAAAGAATCAATGCTGGGGCCAACAGGAATCAAGCCTTTTACATTGTAGTACAGAGGAAGCATACTTTCACACCTGGAGGGATTCACAGCAGGTATGCAGGGAGTCCAAAGACTTTTCTGCATAAAAATACATATTCATCCCCTATACCAGATTACTTATATTGAACCTTTATACACATGTATAGACACATGTACACGCTAGGTGTCAGTTAGCAGAAAAAAACTAGACTTGCCTTATGTGCCTTGTGATTCTGAAGTGTGCCAGTTTGAGCTCAGGGTTTGAGTCAAGAAAATTTGGAGAAAACCATTTTTAAATATGGTCTGATCATGAACCGAGACGAAAAATAAGAATTTAGTTCCCCAAGTTACTTATCAATGAATAGGGGGTGCTTCCACATGCATGTCTGAGCACTTCGACGTTTTAACAAAGAAAAAAATTATTATTAAGGCCCTTTTCATTGGAGTGATTGCACGATTGCATGGCTGACACAAAGCCAAGAAAATGCATTACCAATAATTTGGTAATGGATTTAAATTCTGATTTTGTGTGGGCTTTGTGTGTGTCTAACTCTGTCAATTACATGTGGAGAGTACAGGGTTCTCTACATAACATTAGTACACACCCCAGGTAATGTGTAAAAGCCTGCAGAGGGTGAAGCGACACCCCCTACTGGCCAGATACAGCATGATAGTCTGAACCCTCAGTTAGGCCTCAACTATTTCATGCTGGTCAGTGGTTTAATACATCCAATTACCAATAAAATCCACTTAATTCCAAAACATTACTTTTTATGTGCATTAGTGTTTGAATAACACTTGAATATCTAACCAACCCCTAAAGACAACCAACAATTAAAGATTTTAATTGTTTGAATGATTTAAAGTGATAAAGTATTAACCTGCACTTTTTAACCCAACTTTTTAAAGATACGCATACACAGAACACTGAAAATATCACACCTGTCTTGCCACACTAAAGTGTTGCAAGAACTGTTGAGTATTGATAAGATTATAAAAAATAAAATAAAAACCAGGGAGATTTAGCTTCAGGTCATTCGTTTTATATTTATATTTAATTATTATGCTCT
Organism: Hiodon alosoides; assembly: GCA_025775065.1. NCBI lineage: Eukaryota > Metazoa > Chordata > Actinopteri > Hiodontiformes > Hiodontidae > Hiodon > Hiodon alosoides. The sequence goes on along the minus strand of JAOYSI010012681.1, from coordinate 11,811 downwards.
GACTCAAGCAAAAGTATATTAAAAAGTAATATACAGCAAAAATCAATCAGTTCCGCATGCTACACAATTAAATGCAAATTAGACAACAATTACGGATTACTTCAACCACATCAATTAAAAATTTACTTTGATAAAAAGATTAAATGTGAATTGTATGCCACGTGGTACATCACCATGATGTGTTATTCATATTGTTAGCATGCATCTTCATACTTATCGAAAGTTTACACATCAGATGTTTGGCATCGGATTGCGCTTCCAGTGAGACTCGTCAAACGCACACGAAATAAGAGGCGCGCGCACACAGCTGGCAAATCTATGGTCTCAAGAGGCCGCACAACATCCTGCTCCTTTCATTTCCGACTATCTTTTATCTCTCCATCAGTTAGGTGCCAGGCAAATGACCCACAAGCTACCGTGACGTACCTTCTTCCAGCACCATTCATAAAATTGTATTAATACGAACGCACCTGTTACTATGGTTGCGCTCACGAAATCGGCTGTTCCCTAACAGAACAGCAACCCCCCCGCACAATTAGTCTGCTGATTCGAAGATAAAAAAACATTAAAATATTTCCACAAAAACGAACTATCTGCGACGTATTTACATTATTTTGTCACTAATACATTGTATTTATATGGTTGGTAAACATTATACGTGTCTTATGGGTTATTTGGAAACTTGTTAAATTAGTTTAAAGTTTCCCCGTCTATATTTCTTCAATTAATTTTTTAATCAGACAACACCTCTAACTAGCACTTGAGTAGTGTTTAGATACCATTCGCATGCGTAAACTTATTTTGTGCTTATCCAAACAAATGCGATAGGTTATATCATAAACCGTAAGTCTTAAACTTTTGAGCACGCGAGTGTCACTTTTCAATTAAAACCGTTTTAATATCAGGAAGCAAACCCTTAATAATTGAGACAAGCACACACTTACCTGCCACAGAGTCGTTACTCCTCGGGTCCTCGCCCTTCAATATAAGAATACATGGCGCTCTGCCTTACTGTATTCAACAATAACACTAGGTCAACATCTTTAAAAAAAAAAAAAAACAAACACTTTGAAACGATTTAACTCACCGTGTGGAGAAAAAACGGCGCCGCCTGTTACAAAGTTCGACGGGTCCTCAGATGCTCTGCGCGAGCTGCGGCGCGTTCCTCCTCAGCTCCATCCCGTGCAGGGAAGGATTCCCTTTCTCCCCGCCCACGCGCCGTTAACCGTCGCGCTCCTGAAGAGCTGAGCGAAGGGCTCCTCCGTATAATAGTTTCGTCAGACCGCCGGTTTATTAGAAGTTCTTCTGTAACCGGAAGAACTCACAACTAGGTTGACTCGTTTGCTAAGAAACAAAAATAAAAGTTAATAAAATATCATTCAGCCACTAATATCCATCAGTGATTCTAATTTTGTTGCAGTTACCCTCACGTTTAAAAAAAAAAAAGTTCTCCATTTGGAAAAAAAACAACAATGTAGACGCTGGAAATTAATGCAATCTCAAACACATTATAGTGTAATAAGTTAGTGATAACCTGATTCCCTTTCTTAATGTCATCAAGGGGATTCATGTCGGAATGGAAACCTGGAGAGTCTTCCGTTGCTGTTACAATCAAAACACTGCAGGCTTTACCTATTGACTCCAGTGTTGCCATTACCACAGGCTCAGGCCTTGATCAAGACCCAGGTGGCACAACCACAATAACAATAACCACTGATATGACAGTCTGAGAACTGTGCCACCAGAGTACAAAAGCCAGTCAGGGCAAGGTATTCATTTTTTGTTTTTCAATTCTCAATCCGTCAATCTGCTTTTGCTCACAAGCACCGGACGAGTGTGTGGGGAGGCGGCTCTTTTTTAACATGTGACTTTGTGAGTCATTGTCTGCAATTCAGCTTACCACTCACAAGTAATAAACAATGCTTGGGAACTACTACTCACAAGCTGTAAATGTGAGTCAAGGCTGGAGATAATTCCAATGCTGTTGCTGGACTCAACATTTCAAATATGGAGCATTAAGCATGAAGCAGCACTGACAAGTTGTAAACATGAGTCAATTCTGGGGAACTACCACTCACAACCTATAAACGTGAATCAGTGCTGGGGAACTACCACACACACAACTTGTAAACGTGAGTCAGTGCTGGGGAACTACCACTCACAACCTGTAAACGCGAGTCAGTGCTGGGGAACTACCAGTCGCAACTTGTGAACGTGAGTCAGTGCTGAGGAAGTAGCACTCACGTTCGGATTTCCTATTGGATAATGGGAAAATGGGTATGGGGAGAATACCCATGGTTAGAAATACAAGGGGGTGGAGCAGGTGGATAGGGTCAGGTCAATATGACCTGGTCGCCTCCCTTCCTTCCTCTGCCCTTGCTCGATGAACTCCCGCTCATAGACTCGATTGTCTTTGTGCAATCAAGTCTTTGTGCAGCAAGACTGAAGAGGGCGAGGCTGCCACATTCTATGCTAATGCTAATAACACGAGGGTAATACACATTCTGCTATCCATTTCCTGCAGTGGGTCCACTGGGTAATGTAGCAGTAATCAATCAATATAATTGTAATTGGTAAAGCATGGCCTTCACAAAGCGCAAATCATTGAATAATTGCCTGCAAAGGGGGAGCAGGTCTTATGAATAAATGGAGAACAGATTTCAGGGTTTGCTTAGTTTGATTGGACAACAACAATACATTTACATTTATATTTTAGTCACTTAGCAGTGAGGGTGAGGCTCTTGTGGCAGATCCGTGCTGCAACAGGGAGCCGGTGGAGTTTGGTGAGGAAGGAGGTAGCATGGGTGAACTTCCTTTGGTTGAAGACCACCTGAGCAGCAGTGTTTTGAATTAGGTGAAGAGGTCTAGTCGAGGAGGTAGTGAATTGGAGTAGTCCAGGCAGGATGCCATCAGTGCCTGGACCAAGAGCTGTGCAGATTGTTTTGTGAGGAAAGGATTAATCTGTTGGATAAAGCGATGTCGTCCTTGGCTAGATCGTGGTCCAGGGTGACTCCAAGATTCTTGACTGTAGGGCTTGATATGACTAACACCATCCACCAAGATGCAGACATCCCGGAAAGGAGTGTGCTTTGCTGGGAGGTACAGTAGTTGTGTTTTGGCCATGTTAAGTCTGAGATGGTGATGAGATCCAAGTAGATCAATCCTGAAGGCAGGTGATGCGTGGGAAGAGAGACAGAGAGACGCATCAGAAACTGGGGTGGGTGCTTCCTATTGGCTCAGAGATATTTTCCATTTCCCTTCTGCCAACCAGAGCCTCACAGTCTCTACACTGTGAAGGGGGGGCTAAGGTCAAATATAAAGAGAGGAACACTGAGGTCACAGGTGGGAGGGAAGCTCTGGACAGTGAGAAAGAAACACATGAGTTCAGGTACACTTCTTAGGTAGTGTAGTGACTACAAGTGACTCAGATTGGGAAGACTACAAGCAGCACAGCTTAAGTTGGCTAAAAGGTGAAAGGTAGAGGAGCCCCCTGCTGTTTGTCTGCTTACTGGGTTAGAGGTCAGAGGTTTGAGAAAACAAGACTTAGATCTTAGATTTAGATCACCAGTAGGTGGCGCAGTGGAAAGGTTGTGGACTTCAGGCTTAAATGCAATGAGAGGCACTGGTTTCAAATACAAGAGGAAAGACAAATATTTTCGTATAAGCGTCTTTTCATTTCATTCAGATTTTATTCAATGAATAAATGAGTACCACACAGAAAATGCACCAGAAAAAAGAAAATATATATTTTTTACATTACATATTTTTTTATCTTAATTACATTGTCAGGTTTGAGTGTCTTGCTATTACAAACTTTACTTTCCTAGTTTGTCTATTTGCCAGCTACTTCTTACAAAAACTGAATTACAAACAAAAAGCTAAATTCTTCAGGAGCAAACAACGTAAATAAATCTACATTATCAATTAATCTTTCTTAAAGTTTCTTTAGCTGGTAAAAGAGCTAAAGTCGTTTCACAGATGTTCAGAACAACGCCTGCTGATAAAACAATATAGTTCGACTGCTTTATGGCCAAGGTGGACAGCACAAGTGGATCAGTGAAAAAAGGGGAAATCATCAGTCCAGTTGGTACACTCAGAGGGTCTCGGAGTTCTACAGAGAGTTAAATGCAGCTATAAACTAATGCGCCGATCCAGTGGCAAGTGGCCAAGTGAGAACGCTGGGTAGATATTTCAGCCAGCAGAAAGAACCCCCAAGCCACCCGTGAGGAAAACTCTGCGTAGATATCGTCGTGGCTGAAGCCTTTCTCCTTCCCTCGATCCGGATTCCCTCAGTGGTTCTGGACACCCTGCTGACAACTACATGCTGCCACAAAGTCTTTCCTTCATAAACGTTGGTATAATAAATTTTCTTCAGTAAGTTCAGCAACTCAAATATTTGATGCCCGTTTTGAATGATCCTGGCATACCCACTGGGTCCCCCACTTCTTGGCTGAGGTTGCCATGCGTGCATGCGTATATGGCCGCTAACAGACAGTCTTCAGGTGCTGACCGTGTTGACGGGCATCTGGATCTGAACCACCTCTCCATTCTCGGCCTGTTGGATCTGGATGGCCCCGTGCTTCATCTCCAGCTCCTCCTGCAGACCAGAGGCCAACACCTCCGCTCCCTGGTAGAAAAGACTGTGTTTTAGTCTCTGTTTGAGACAACTGTGACAACGGAACATTATTAAGAGGTCTCCGCTCGCTTAGACCGAAATGGGAAGAAAACAAATCCATTCAGATTGAGGAAAACGTCTACTAGGACTACAACAAATATGAGTACTTCTACTGATTATATTTAAAGCCTCTAAGTTTGTATTGGTGCATTCACTAATCAGTGCTAATGCCCAAGAGAAAGAGCTTTTTTATCTTAAACAATGTCTTTCTTAATGTGTGGAAATATACATGTTTTAATATTGCTGTGACTCTTCGCTCAAGTTCTTGCCTACAGCGTTTCATGAGCAATCAGGAGTATTGCCTCAATTGGCCACTAGTAGGCATCTTCAATTTGAGAGCAGTGCCCAATCAAGTTGCAAAGGCTCATTAGAGAGAGAGCAGTGGCCAATCAAGTTGCAAAGGCCCATCAGAGTGAGAGCAGTGGCCAATCAAGTTGCAACGGCCCGTTAGAGTGAGAGCAATGGCCAATCAAGTTGCACGGAACAACTCACAAGAGAGTTGGTAATCAGACCAAGATCTATAGCAATTACATCAGCAGCATATTAACTACAGTATGCAAACAAAATATAGGCCTTTGAAACATCATAACACCTTCATGAGGAAATCATTACTGAATTCTACAGATCACTCAGCTGTTTTTAATGGTCTGTTTCAAAAGCAAACCAAGCCGTGTACCACGGCCGATCACCAAAGGGCCGGACAGCACTCTTGGCAGGATACTGCTTTTGGCACACACCAGGGACTTGAACAATTAACTTGAGATATCCTCTTTCCTAATCATTTCAGAGCTCACTTCCACTCATGCAGAGCATTAGAGACATCATGTATGATGTCTAGTAAGGCTGTCACTCCGGCTGTCAAATCCCCTAACCGATACCTCATTACGCTCACTGTCAAACAAATGAAATCAGCTGAAATATATTTACAAAGTTTTTGTATTTGAGAAAAAAAAATATGAAGAAGAAGAAGAAGCTAAAATTAGCATTAAAAAACAGAGCCTAAACAAACAACAGCTATAATCCATTCATGGCTGTGGTCTTTATTCGCAGTACAAAAACGTCTCTAAAATCACGGTGTGCACACACGTGTAACGATGTCTTTGGGGACTCACCTGTACAGTGGCACCATGCTCGCTGACCGGGGCCAGCTGGACATACTGCACCTGGATGTCACTGGCCTGCAGCGCAGATCCCTCCACTACACCTGTCGCCCCCGGATCCGCAGACGCTACGGCAATCAACTGTGCCCCCCTGAGAACCTGTGAAGCCACAACAGAGAGAGTAGACAACATTTCAGGTGTTACTGCCCGTTACTGTCAAAGAGTAACAAGATTACAGGCATTACTGCCTGTTACTGAACGGGATTAGAGATGTTACGGTCTGTTACTGTCAGAGAGTGAAGGAGATTACAGGAGTTACTGTGTGTTAACAGAGATAACTGGTTTTTGCTACAACATTTGAGATATGAACAAGCAATAAAAGCAAAAAATAAAACAAAATGAAAATAACACATTAGAAAATATTACAAAATAAAACCATTTAAAAAGCAATGTCCCCCCAGCATTAAGTATGTGGACCCATACCAATCTCACATTTTACACAAAATCACAAACTTATAGCCCCATTAAAGATATCCCACGCTCTCAGAACCTGGCCACAGAGATTGATCAGGGTGAAACAGAAAGGGTGAAAAGCACTCGGGCACAGCTGATTCACGAGAGCCGCAGGCCTGCACAACGTAATGATCTCCGCAAATATAAACCATCGTCGCATATGCTTGACATTACGGTGGAGAGTCGGTGAAGCTGGCAGCCAGGAGGGAAATGAATTGCCTTACCCTGGCTCGACTTCATAATTAACTACATTTTCCTGAAAAAAGGGAATGAATCAAACGGCACAGACAAAGTTATTTAGGGCAGATGAGTGTTCTGTTATTAGTAGCAGTCCGACTACATACACTCAGGCAGAGTGAACAGACAACTGTGTATACAAAAAGAACTGGCAACCGTTGACAGATGGAAAAGATGCTTTTAATAAATTTTTTTATCCAAGACTGTCTATGTTTCTAATAAAATCCTTATTCTATAGAAAATAGACTGAAGAAAGGAATATATAATAAACCGACTTTGGGCCTACATCATAATCCAACACACGATCCAGATCCAGAAGATGTTCCTGACTGAAAGCAGGTCAGGTAGAGGACTTAATGCCGCAGGGCAGGGAGCTGGACTTAATGCCGCAGGGCAGGGAGCTGGACTTAATGCCGCAGGGCAGGGAGATGGACTTAATGCCGCAGGGCAGGGAGATGGACTTAATGCCGCAGGGCAGGGAGAAGGACTTAATGCCGCAGGGCAGGGAGAAGGACTTAATGCCGCAGGGCAGGGAGATGGACTTAATGCCGCAGGGCAGGGAGATGGACTTAATGCCGCAGGGCAGGGAGAGGATTGTTGGTAATGTTGGCAAAGATGAACAGCATCTGAGTATCCACCTTCCAGTTAGTTCCTGGGTAGCTGAGCATCATGCTTGGGGTTTGACATGAATGTGTACATCAACCTAGTATCATCCCAAAGGTTAACACTGAAGTACCTGAGTATCAAGGTACCCAAGGTTTCGTTCATTTGTACCCAATTCCAGGGCTAAATTCCTGTATACCCGAGTATCCTCCTGGGAATTGTACCAGTCTCCTTCTGAGAGTTGTACCAGACTATCTGACTCTCCATTCACATTTTCAGAGACATTGTTTCACATCAGTTCCTGCAGAGGTTTCACTCGAATTATTTACTTCAGAAGGCACTTTACTGTCACCCTTTCATCACCGTAAAACCTCAAAATCACTACTTCATACAGAACAGTCATCTGACCTGTGAAGCCACGCCTCTCAGCCGTTTGTTCTGTGGTGAGAAGGCGGTAATTAAAAGGGAAAGTGGAGCAGAGCTAGATGAGGGTTCAGGTGCAGACACACCAGTCTCTCGAGTGAGATGAAAGGCGTCTGCGGCGAGGGGCAGGGACTGAACCCCCTCATTAGCCACAGCTGATCATTATGGGGTCAGACACACACAGCTTGCTAGGGTGACAGTCAGAGAGAACCGCAGTTCTTAGGCAGGTTTTTCAATTGTGGAACGGCACCTCCACTTGTACAGAGCTGAAATGTACTTCCTGTATGAAGAACTGAACTACACAGATTGATACCAGACTGCTGTGATCAACAACTACTGCCCCCACCAACAGCTGCAAATCACAATCTTGCCTTTTTTACAACACTGGACCCTCAAGGGGAGAACAATCTTCCGGAGTCCATCGGGACCACTGATTCACTTCCCGTATTCCACCGCCAACTAAAACCCACCTATTTAGGCTGTATCTTAGCTACTACATCAACACAATGCTTTCTCCACTAGTAATAGTGTCTCCATTGTGACTGCTAAAGCCTTACATACCTTGTTTTATCACTGGCTGGGTTCCGTTGCGATTCTGATGCTCTGGAACATCTAACTGATTCTTAGTTGCCGTCCCAATTTCATGCACTTGCTGTAAGCGTTATCCAACCTCAGCGTTGGATAAAGGAATTTAATTTAAATATGAATGGTTGGAGGCGGCATTCGAAGATGCTATCCTTAAGTTCTACAAACAAAAGAAAATACCCCAGATAATACTTTGCCAAATATAGGACATTAATTTACTGCATTTACTCAACAAGGAGCGAGTTCTTCACAATGTTTACGGACCAATAAGAGTATATATATAACTGCTCTGGCCTTCAAAACTTCCCATCTGATCCATGAAGCTGCCAGGGATGCCAGCTGGGCACAATCTTGACAAACATTCTCCATATTGGGGGGAAATCTGCTGCTCTGCTAAAAAAATCCCACAGAAACCTCAATAAAAAGTTCCCCCCTTCCCCCTCCCCAGCCCATGCCCCCTTTGAAGCAGTGATTAAGCAGAATGCCTGAGGTTCTGGACCACCACCACCAGATCCGTTTTGGTAAGGGGGCGCTTTGCCATGGCGGCTCCAGCCTCCTCCACAACACAGAAACAGACTGCTGAACGCTGAACGCCAAATGCTATCTATTAAATCCCGTCCAGACCGCCAGGCTTCGTCACATTTCTGGATTGTGCTATGTTAGAGACCATGTTAGTGTGATCCCCGTAGGTGTCAACGCATCGGACTGACCTCAGCGTAAAACCCTTTACCCTGAAAGGCCAGAGAGACACAGATGCGTGTGCAGACTATTGATCGCGAAGAAACTGACCCACAATCCGAGTACTGAAATTAACCTGGTCTGTGTTTGACCAGAGCTAAAAGGCTTCAGAAAACTGAATTGAGCTTTCCTAGTTCTCTCCCAATGCTCAATCACATGGCTGGGAGTTTGTTGTTGCATTTCCCCTCACATTCCTGGGGCTTAAAAAAAAAAAAATTTCATAATTATCTGGTCCCTCATGAATGCCTAAGCAAACCAAATCTGCAGGAGACCAATACACTTACATTCGCTCTCACACGCACTGTTTTTCTCACACACTCACACACAGACCCAGACACAAACATGCATAAACACACTCGCATCACACGCCAGGGAGACTTGGGGGTAGAGCAGGAACTGTATGTCTGGGTGATTCACAAAAAGAAAATCATCAATGAGTCAGCTTTGACTGCAGCTTTGCAGTGGGGGCTACACAATCCTGTCACAGGATACCCCTTGGGAATGGACATTGATGTTTTCCATTTTATAAAGGTACCCGTGGGACTTCCAGATGTAGTGTGGGCCTCATGTTATCGGTTACTCACTGGTTCTGAGACAGCAGTCGAAGTCAACCATTCATGTAGCATTGCAATAGGTTCATAGCAAAAATTACACAGCAAGCCAATCCCAAAATGCTTATGAAACACCTGTACAGTATTGCAATGTTTTGGAAAATGTTTAGCAATTAACTTTGTTACCGGAGTTCAATCAATTAAATAAAACAATATTGAAATCTTTGGACTTCATCCTCAATATTATCAAATATAACAAAATCTCCTCAGGGCCAGTTAGCAAATGATGCTTAGTTAGTTACGATGACTAGCTAGTTATCCAACGATGTATTATCCAGATGCTACTACTAGTAAAACTAGTTTCATAGAGAGGAATTGTTTTAGATAGCTGGTTTGCTGTACAGCTCACATACAGACATTATTCTTAGAAAAAAAAAAAAGAGCCAATTATTATTTTATTCAGAAATTTTGAAAAAAAATGTCCACCCCAACATGAAATTGCCAATTGTGCCGATTTCTACCACCACGAGGTGAGAGTGAGAAGGTCCGACTCGTCTGCTCCAATCCTAGTCACCTTGGAGCCACCAATACCTTTTCCACAACAGAGCCAGCATGAGGTGTCCTTCACAACAGCATTCTGTACAAGTTACAGCTAAGATTTAACATTGGTGCTAATACCGGCAAAAAGACTGTTATAATAAAACTCTATTTGACTCTACTTGACAGACAACGTAAAGTAGGAAATCATATAGATATATATTTTTGTGTTGCTTTTGAAGCCTCATTTTGATCAATTCTGTTTTGTCCGAGTTTACGTTTTTTAAACATCCAATGATGTTTAAATAATGTCAACACGCCAGATATTTATGCAAATCTATATGCCACAGGTAGATCACCCTGCTTGAGAGATAGTGAAATCACTCAGCTTTACCCATCAGTGGAAATTAACTACTAATGATAACTCGCAAAGGGAAGGCATACAGAGATAACAATACTGGGCCAAGAATTGAACCCTGAGGAACCTCACACTGATGTTTAGTACTACCAAATATTCAAAGAAAATTAATTGAAACAGAATGATGAATGATGTTGAAAGCAGATCCATTAGAACAAGTGGTCAACATTTACAACCCAAATCAATGCTATCTCGGTGCCAAAATAAGGCCTGAAACCTGACTGAAATTTCTCATAAATGTAAGAAATACATTTAATTAGTCAGCCATGTCATTAGCGACGTGCCGAGAGCAACCCTGCAGGTGGCACTCGTCACACCCGGTCACGATCGGCGACTCATACGAGTGAATTCCAGCTCAGAGGGCTCAGTCTGTACTTGGGAGAGCGCCTTTACCGACCGAGCCACCGGGAGGCCTAAAACAAGTAGCCGTATAAATTATTATATCGCCGTATAGCCGGTGGGAACACAAGCTAGTTCAACTGCTTTATTGTCAATCTTACAGAATGACTCATGTAACAGTAACAAGGGCAACACAACAACAGTAAGTCCAAACACTATTATTTACGTCATTGAATATCAAGTCCCGCTTAAGCGAATATCTGCAATTACTGCACCATTACCTACCATATCTCAAATGGGGAACATCTAGCTGAAGTAAACATTTATTTTTTAACATAAGCAATGAAATGGGGAGAGAGGAGAGGAAATCGTGCAGTAACTTTGGACTGACACGGAGGACCATTTAACTCTCATACAGCAGTCTGAAGAACAACCTTCATGAGGTTAAGACACAGTTTTACCAGTGTGATGAATGTCTCTGGATAATTCCCTTTTCTTTGCCAGAATCTATAAACAACTCGCCCCTCTGAAGGGAGGATAAAACACTATTTACATTGTTCTCCAATAATTATTTTCTCCCTCCTCTAATGCAAGAGGCAAATGAACCAAGTCAAAAGATCATAGAATCGAGAACAACCATCTTTCTCAACTGCGGCCTCTCATCTCCAGTGGATTTAGTCGAAACGTTCACAGAGTAACTAAGTTTTGATGTTTAATTTCAGTACAGAAAATAGGAAAATAAAACTTTCTAAAGATAAAAACAGCTAATGTGACTAAGGAATGAGCATAAATAAATCAGAGAAAAGAGAAATTACCATTAGCTTGCCACGAAACCGGACACTTAGGGAAATAAAATAGCAATCTTTACAGCAATCATGCCCCCTCCCCCACCCAATGTTGTGTTGTGACTGGCACTTGGATTAAAACCACTCCCTGCTCTGATCTTCATGGGGAGAAATAAAAGAGAGAGAGAGAGAGAGAGAGAGAGAGAGGGAGAGGGAGAGAAAGAGAGTCTGCTATCCATTGTCAGAACCAGCTCAGTCCTGAATGCTGAATTCTGATGTAAACCAAAGTGGCAGGTTCCGGCCCAGT
>JAOYSI010012672.1:0-15808 GCA_025775065.1 Hiodon alosoides | reverse complement strand
CTGTGGACACTGCAGCCTGTGGACACTGCAGCCTGTGGACACTGCAGTCTGTGGACACTGCAGCCTGTGGACACTGCAGCCTGTGGACACTGCAGCCTGTGGACACTGCAGTCTGTGGACACTGCAGCCTGTGGACACTGCAGCCACGAATGAGACGAGATCGCAATCCCTGCTGACTCAGCAACTCCACATGCCAATGATTAGGTAGAGCACGTGACGAACTGGTGCCACTCTGCGCCACAATCACACAGTTTTAAATGCTGCTAGCTGATGTTTAGATAAAGGTAAATAAGTAGAAATTCTCACGCGGACGCACCCTGTACCTTAGGGGAAGTCACAGGGTGTAAGAAAAACCAGCCATGTTTGAGCCTCTGGCTGCCTAGGCAGAAGAAAATGCATAAATCTGACACATGTGAAAATGCACTCGTCTCAACAATCAATCAATCAACTTCTTGGGTACGGTTTCCCTGGCAACAAAACCGCCGCCAAGCACTTCGCCTAACTCACAGCAGGGTGAGAAAAAGCCATCATAAATACATCATAGCTAGTCATAAATACCGAAAAAGGAAAAGGGTAAGTACAGTTCCCCCAGGCTCCCTGAGGGGGTCACTTTTATTTTTGTGAAACATGTTCTGAATCCCAGCATTACTGTCCAGACGCTTAACGAAGGACGCTAAAGTCACACCTTTGGTCGCACCCGCCACCCTCTTTCCTGCAGAGCCCGAGACGGAAAGCTCACGCCTGAGGAGAACAGGGGCGAGGGGACCTGGTCAAGACCGCAGGTCAAAGCCAGAATTCTAAATCAGGCATGGTGAATCACGGGCAGAAAGCAGACACAGATCTCCAGATTGTCTATAATGATTCAAAACCAATGACATCATGAATTACAATCCGATATGCCCAATGCCAGCGGCTGCTTCATCATCCATCAAATGGTTTCCACAGGAGGAGGATAAATAACATTTTTTTCAAGGAGCCCCCCGGTCGCGACGCTCAGACAAAAGTCGTCGACTGACACTCATTGCCACAGCACACATTGTGAAAGGGCGTGTCACCCCAGCTACGCACACAGTCCAGGGCCATGCTAGCCACTGTTGAGAGAAAGATTCCACAAAGCAGAGGAGAACAGAAATCCGAAACGCCAGGTAGAGGCAAGGGGCTGTTATCTTACCCCCACCCCTGACGCTCATCCGCTACACTTAAGACCCGGGTCAGCCGCGGATCGCCAGACCACTCCCGAGGACATCAAAGCAATTGCACTCTGTTTCAGAAGGAGCCAGAGCAATCAGCAGAATTGAACAGAACAGCTTTCATTTCCGTGCACAGGAAGGGCCGGAAAATACAGCCGGAGGCACACTCTTAACATAGACCCAGACACAGAGGGGTAATCTCCGGAGGGGTCCTGGCAACACACACCCACCCCGCATCCAGATTCTCTCTTTCACACACGCCCCTCTGCATTGCTCTGCGATAATACCTACGACACATTGGTCGCTCGGCAACCTCAGTCGTCGCCAGCTAGCTTTCGAACCTTTGGCAGTACGGATCGATCTCGTTGACCTAAACGCACCGCTTGCTTACTAGACACACTAGGGAATCACACTTAATGCGTCTTTAGTGGAGCCAGGGAACCATTTGTTAACCATGAGAGAGTGCAGTTCTCTCGTGGTATAACTGTAGTCCAGTAATACAGAACATCGATCAGGTTTCCTACAGAGGGCCCAGACCTGACGCACAGACACAGCGTCAAGGAAATAATTAATGGCATAATCGCGACAGAGAAGTAGCAACGGAATGAAGGGCGTAGGCCAGTTCCAGCAGCCAGCCTGTAGGGGCAGCGTCTTTCTGATGGAGGAGTCATATGTGCATGGGTCTGAGACGGGGGTGAGCACAAGACAGGACTGCTATTGTCTCAGGAATGAGAGGGCACTCTGCTTGTCCACGACGGGCCGGCTCACTCTCACATACACACAGGCAGACACGCACGAGCGCGCGTGTGTCGGCGTCAAAGAGGACGGTCTTAGAACAACATGGCTGCTTCAGCTGAACGCTCGACTGTGCGATTATGTAACAAGAGGTCAGTGCAAATGAAAAAATAAATTGGGCTTGTCTGCGGTCTTTTGAACGTTTTCGGCTCACAAATGCATGTTTGGCTGGCCCCATTTCCGCAAAAAAACTCAATAGCACGGTGCCAAGTGACCCTACAAGACCTGAGCACAAGCACACTCATTTCCCATGCAGCTTTTCCCAGGGAGTCTAAACATTAAAGATTTACAAAAAAAAACGAGTGTGATTTCTGTTATACAGACATGTGACCTTGAACCGCCAATAAACTTCCCAGGCGAGAGTCTCCCGGTGGCTTCCTGGCTGCAGGGCAACCTAATGAGTTGCTGCGATGACAAGACATGGATTGGTCCCAACCGCATGAACATATTTCTGTGGCAGCCTTGTGCCTGGATTTACAGTGCCCACAAACACCAGGCCAGCCTCAGCACCGCCATCAGTCACCCACAACACACTTACATCCCTGCTATATCGGATGAGAGGGATTAATCATGCGGTCCGCTACGGGTACCGAGCCAAGGAGCTATTGGGCAGGAAGGACGGATGAGAATCGTTGCCATCGAAAGAGCATGCCAGGCTGTGATCCCGCATCACTGGAGACTAAATGTGTAGGAAGTGCCCAGAGGGCAAGATATGTGCATGGCACGAGCCAAACACAAGCCGAAATATTTATACATCGACCCCTGTTAGGTTTTTTTAAACGTTTACACAGTGTTTATAAAAATACAACTTCAGCGCGACATCCGGCCTACCAGCTCCCACAGTTCACCGAGACATGGAGAGTGATTTTATTACAAGCCGTATAAAAATAAAACAAATCAGCTCGGTTTTACAGGTGGCACAGGTCAGGTAGGGGTTAAAGGTATAGACCAGAGAGTTCAAGTAACAGGGAGGGTAAATTCTGTTGAATTTACCCGTGTTTTCCTTCCTTGACATCACAACCACATTATTACACAAACAATACTATATGTAATAATACTTTAAAAAGTTAAAAGTAAAAATGTATGAAAGCAATTTATGAAATAACACTTAAATAACACTTGTATTATTACTTTTCTAAAACTGCTTTGTTTACTTTGTACTATGATTAAAAAAAAATATATTTAATAGAAAAGGGAAAAAAATCCAGTATCCGTTTTAACTTAAACATCAGCCCAGCACCTAAAAAAAAGTTTGGTTCTGAAACATTCGTTGGAAGACGCTCGATGGGTTAAGAAGTTAAAAAGGGGGTGTGACTAGCTGACGTTTCTCGCGGATGCAGTTCACCTTGAATAAACAAAGCCGCGGATATTAAAATAACTTAAGTAATCCTTTAATGATTACATTTATTGTCGATATTTCGATATAACGTCAGGAGGCACCCAAGAAAAACATCTTAGTTGAGGATACATTTTGTGACGGGAAGCGCTATATTGCTCTGCAATTGTCATTCGGCAAGGTGACCCGGTAACAAGAAAACATTTCTTACCACTCGTATTTTGAGGATGAATCCAAATACCTAGCATTCAGGTTCAAGCTAGTATCCTCAGGTTACCCGATCTACGTGCAATAAGCTGTTGTCTTTGATTTGTTTCATAGATGCTAACGTTACTATTGGAAAGTGAATAGTTTTACTGCAGAAGTAATTCCGTAATTCCGCAACGTTCAACGACGACACCTACACATGCAATCGAATTAATATCAGTTAGCTACTTAGTTAGAAGCTAAGAAGCTAGTTGAGTTAGAAGCTAAAAGCCGTTTTGCTTGTATAATTTAGCGGGTCGCAGCCCCTTAGCCATTACTCTCTTTCTAGTCCTTTCCTGGCATCTCTCACTGACTGCACTGTTCATGACGTCACTCTCATCCACAACTGGAAGGCGCTGGGAGTGCATAACGCATAACGCTCTGGGGGGGGATCTGTCGCGTCTCGATGACCTACACATCTGTATTGAAGTCAAGCGATATACATATTTGCATTAAAAATTGTTAACGGAGCAAATGTCTTCATGCATTGAATTGCTGAATTGGTTTATACAATTTTAATTTTTAACAATCAAATAATTAATAGCAAAAAGAGCATCCAAACACACACTTGAAGTAGCTGGTTGTTATTAAGCTACGGTCTATAAATAAATGTTTTATTCCAATGACATACATCACTAAAACAGGACGTTAAAGCGTTTTTTTTATTTTAATTTTTATTTAAAGGCGAGGTAAATACGTGATGTCTAAGACCTGTTTGCAAAAGCTAACAGAACTTGAAAACGAGGGAGTCTGTTCTTCTTTACAGGTACATCCATACAGCTTCCTTGATATTGAGACTTAATATAGGCTTTGAGGAATCATGTTTTATACTGAATTCCTCCATCATTCTCTTTCTTTTACAAGTGGAGACTTCAAAGTGAACTGTTTGAAGCTCGCGACATCCATGCATCGTGACTCGTGAATGCGCTCCTTTTATATTCCCTTGTGGGTCACGACCCCATTAACCCGTTAATATAACTTATTAATCACAGTTATGTTGTTGATCCCCAATTCTAGAGAAAGAAAAGCTGCTACGTGTGTCCTAGTGCTTGCGTGTGGCTGAAAGTAGATTTAAAGCAACTGATTAGACTGATTAAACTGATAACGATGAAATGGAAAACTTCAAAGAAGGTATGAACAACTCATGAATGCAGACTGTTTTTAAGATCCTCCAAAAGCCCCCTACAATTTGATCTTGGGTGCGTGAAACTATTAAGCTGATTGCTTAGTTAACGAGAAACTTTCTTTAAAACTGTTCTTAACAGAATCTGTTTTTCAAAGCGTTTTCAGAAAATCTGAACATTTCAAAGAATATAGAAATGGGTTCTGATGAGAACATTACAGGTTTTTAGATGAGATGCTGTCACAGGAATTCGAAACATACATGCGTGGGTTGGAAATATACCTTGGATTATCTTTCAAAAATAAAATAAGCGTACTCTTAACCCCTTTAGGTATAATTATTAAAGCCTTTAAAGTTTTGTTTAAGCCCCAAAAGTGAAAATGTCAAACTGTTGAACACAACAGCAAAGCCCGTAGTACCGAATAAATACACGGGATGTCACTGCAGGACAGTAGTTATATATATCCTATTGTTCAAGGTAGATAAACCTGAATATAGTGATTTCTTCGCAGTTTATTAAAAAAGACAGAGACATCTACTTTCGACAAAGAAAACAAGAGAAGGGTTTTACAAATAAAATGACTACCGTGGCGATTGCCAGAGCATGCCTTGCTCTGCGAAGCGTATCGACCGAAGAGCTCAGAAACGCAGTGTGTTTATTTGTTCTAGAATGTGATAGTGTTCCGGTTGTCTTTGCAGCTTGCCCCCCAAGTCAACGTCAAGTGAGGAGTCTGGAAATGTTTCTGTTTGACACCACCAACAGAACATATTTGGTCCAGTAATGCCATCAGCCAACAGCAGTACCAATTTTGTAACTTGTCAGGTGAAGCTCACAGAATGAAACCCAGTTTGGCCTCATCGGTCTTGCGGCATTTTCCTTTCAACGTCAAATAATTGGAAATTATTAAATTATTATTGGAATGATTGGTGCAATGGGTGATTCCAATGTAATCACAATACCAGACAAATTGGGATTAAAAATTACGTACCACCAGTTTCACCGGTCAAAACAAACCGGATTACTAATATCCATCTGTAGACTGAAGTGATTCCGAATGTTTGGCTGGAAACGGTAACATAACCTTCATGTTGACTGGACATTGTTGCCAACATGGATGTACTTTAAAATTTATGCTGGTGATGAAAACATATAGAGGTTTAGTTTAATGGTTTGAGATCTGCTGTCTAGGATGTCAGTGATTATTCATTGTTGGTGAACAACGGCTTCACCCTGGAAACAGATTCTGAACAATTTCCTCCCCTCCTGAGCAGGCTGAAAACTGGGTTAAGCTCTGCAGATATAGCGACCCCCTTTGTCAGTAATTGTGGCTGTGGAAAATGTCGGCTCCTGATTTCACTCCAACGTCAGTCCACTCTGCTGCCGGGTCTGCAGGCCAAAAGCTATCCTCAGGTCTAACCCGGAGCGCGTGTTGCCCCATGTTCTGGGATTGCCGTTGAGTGCAGCAGCAGGAAGGAGGTTGCGTGTGGATGGTGCAGGTGGCGAAAGAGAAAAAGCAAGCTCGATCTTTCTGGAAGATTCTATCACTCCTTCCGTGCCTGCTCAGAGATGTTTCTCACAGGACGAGGCCTTGGACGGAGAACCTTTGAGCGAGACGTGTCCTTGTTGACCCCCTTAGTCTAAAAGGTTGCTTGTCCAACAATAACAATTACAATTACAATTTCCCAGTTTCTCATTATGGTATAATGGTCCACAATAAAAGGAATATCAGGTAATTGGCCTGAAAGTAAAACTGACTGTAATTCAACTGAACTGTTTTTTTTAAAGTAGTGATGGTGGTGGCGGTGCTGGTGGTGGTGATGGGGTGGAAGGGTGGGGGTGTGCACTAGAGACCAAAAAAGAACCATTCAAGTTTATTTGAGTTGAACTCCAAAATTAGAGTGCAGTAATACAAGAGTCTGGTCTTACTTTCTTCTCTGAAAAGCGAACGCAAGATGTCAAGTAGGCAATCCTGCAAACCCAGCACAACCTCAAAGGGTTGTACGCATCCTCTGGGCTCCCCCTTCCTACATCTTCAAATAAGCTGTCTTTGATACATTGTGTTTCTCGAGTGCCTGGAACCTCAGCGAGAAGTTCACTTGGGAATCCAGCTACATTGCCAGCAAAAAGAGTGGAGGGGGTCAGGTCTGCTTCATAAAGTAGAGTAGCCTTTGAAACTGGCATAACAACAATTATTACAATGATGCTGTGAGCGTCTCGTTGGCCGGTTAAACTCAAGTGAAGCTGAAACATTGCTTCTGACCGCTTACCTGTAAATCAAAACCTTGTATTTGGAATAGTGTGTTTCTTTCTTGAGCTCTGTGTGTGCGTGCATGTGTGTGTGTGCGTGTGTGTGTGCGTGCATGCGTGTGTGTGTATATGTGTGTGTGTGTGTGTGTGTGTGTGTGTGTGTGCGTGCGTGTATGTGTATGTGTGTGTGTGCGTGTGCATGTGTGCATGTGCGCGTGCGTGTGTGTGCGTGCGTGTGCGTGCGCGTGAGTGTGTGTGTACGTCTGTGTGCGCGTGCGCGTGCGTGTGTGCGTGTGCGTGTGAGTGCCTGCCGGACTCATTAGAATAAACAAATCAATGCCCCAGGAAGCTATTGACCCAGGACTTCATCAAACCAAATTTTTATTGATTCTTTTTTAATGAGCAGTAATTTCTTCTTCTAAGTGTTAATTTATAATTGTCCTCTCTAATTCAGCAAACAGTGTCACTTCCAATAATACTTTGTATATAGCAAATATTGAAATTTTTCAAATTAATTAATTTAAGGAAATTATGATTTATATGCAGACTCTATTCCTGGGAGAACCTTGAAATTAGTATACTATTAGTATATAAAATATAATATTAAATAAATATGTTGAATATCAGTGCTTTAATATGTGATTGCATTCATTTGAAGTGTATGTAAGTTCTCCGTTATAATCACAAATAAAGAATCAAAAGCAAGTGTAACAGTTACCTACAGAAAGAACACAAAATACTTATTTCTATGAAATGTTGTTTCAGCCAGCGTGCGTCCGTCATCGACTTTGATACCTCACAGCGGTAGTCTGGCTTGGTTTACTGCCTCTGAGGAGTTAAAGTTCTCCCCGAGTTCATGTGTGTTTGCTCCAGTTTCCTTTCATGGTCCAAAACTCACGCGTTAGGTGGAGTGGTGACTCAGAATTGGTCCTGTGTGAGGGTGTGGCTGTGTCTGAGTGACTGTCTGTTTCTGGCCAGTGATAGAGAGACTTGTGCTGGGCGTACCCTGCCTCTCGCCCAGTGTCTGCCGGGTTAGGTTCAGGCGCACGGTGACTTTGAATTTGGTTCCGGGACATTAACTCATTTGTCCCTTTCGGAAAAAGCAATCTATGAAACACATACTGAAAATGCTGTAAATTCTATTTTATATGCATAAAACGTTGTATTCTATTGTGCAGACAAAGTTGTATGTATGTGAAGACAGCAGCAATAGCTATGTGTGTGTGCTTTAAAAATATTGACAGGTCCCACTGCATTGATTCCTGTGCATTTAAATCAGCTTCTGGTACGATGCCGCAAACACTGAAAACTGTTTTCAGTCAATATATCGCTTCCGCCTTGGGACAGCGCATAGACCTCGGTTACGATGAAGTCCTTGTTCTCTAACAGCAATTAAAGTCAAGCGCTGCACTTACGGTGTATGCAACAATCCAGGTTCCCCTGGCCTTGCCACAACGCTGCAGGGTCTGAGAAGGGACAGTTATATTTTTCAGAAGGCGTGGTACTGGTATGGAGCACAATAGTATGGTGAGAATTGCATTCTGACTCAGATTCTAAAGACTGTTTTCGAGAACTCATCCCACACACAAAAAGTGGCATGTTTTTTTTATTTCATATGGACCCGGGGCATCTTTCTGATCTGGCCTCCAGAGGCCGGTGCGGTGGTTGGAATAGGGGCTCTCCTCTCACCGAATAGCATCCCCCCGGCCGGAAAATCGGAAACACTCCACGTCGGAAAGCAGCTGCGAAACATCTGCTTTGTGCCCCGCCGCCATTTATGCTGTTTGCCGCGGCGACGAGGCGACAGGCGGGGAAAGGGCTCCGTTTGCATGGCACCCTGCTGGGAGGGGCTTTGCAGCAGCCAATCCCTGGGCAGCTCCCTGACAGCCAAGACAGAGACAGGGGGTGGGAGAAGGAGGGAATGCCAATTTGCTCCGTGGATTAAGCACTCGGTCTCGCTCTGTCTGGACGGAGAGCACTCGCAGTGCAGTGACGGCTGGATGCTGTGTTTAGCTGCATTTAAGCAGGACTCAAAGTGAACACCTGGCAACTGAGTTCACAAGGTCGTTATTAACTCACACTGACCAGGATACAGATTTCACTGTTTACATCCTTCTGATTGTTTGCAATAAATATATTTAGTCACGATGGCCCAATAAGAACTCTGTGTATTGTGTTAGCCAAATTAATAAATGCAAATTTATGCTTCACGGCTGCTCAGGTTTCCCTGAGAGTCTCGGTGAAGTAGCTCATTGCAAAAGCTCAAGATTTCACCAAACAGTACGTGGAGCCACTGTCACCTGACGTGTGATTACACCTATAATCCAGCATGGGCGGGTGAAGGGCTTACCTCTGTACCGTATTGCAGCCCTGTAGTTTGGGACTCTGGATGCCTCTGGGCGCATGCCTCCACCACACTGAAAACCGAGGACAACTCTAGACTGCTGCCTGAAGAGCCGTTCATGCATACCTATTCGGCTAAATAAAGATCATGTAATTATTTGCAAAACCAACAACGTTGCTCTGCAAAGTGTTTAAATGTTGCATGGTAACAGCAGCTGACCTTCGCATTTTCTTGGAAGAGTGCTATGTTGGGCTGGATGCATCTCGATATTGCTTAAAAACGCTTCAATGCCATAACCCCATCTGTCATATTAGAAAGAAAATAAAACACAAGAACCTCAGGTTACCATGGCTGCACGCAGATTACTTGAAGGGTGCTGCACACTAAACCGTTATACACAAATTGCAGGCTTTTGAAATCAAGGACGACAGGACGGAACAGAAATACTTACACGTCTGAGAAAACAACAGGAGCGTAACTCCTGGTTTGCCCCTCGGCTCGGAGGCTAGGCAATTCTCCGTCGCTTTGTCTGTCTCGTTCAGGGGAAGGCCCTGGGAATAATAAGGCGCTTCACTGCAATTTCAAAAAATAAAAAACATCCAAAAACTTTTCCTGGTTATCTGGAAGTTGACTCGATCTGGTCTGTGATTGTAGCCAATCCCACGGTAGTTCACATCAACGACACAACGCGACAAGATAATGCCAGCTTATGGTTATCACAGATATATATAGTTGTAAATACGGTTATATATATAGTTATTACAGACATATAGTTATTACTATAAAACACTTAGTGGCTCTCCTAATCTTAGGAATCTTAATCCATTGAACAACAATAACACAAAAAAAAAACTAAAACAATACATGCAAGTGGGAAATTGGAAAATGGTTTCCATGTTTCTGTCCCCTGCCCTGTGACGGACAGACGTCCTTTCCAGGGTGTACTCTGCGCCATGCCTTGTTTCTGCTGGGTAACCCACTGACCCTGAACTGAATTAAAAAAGGAATGAACGAATGAGAAAAACTGATTTCATGCACTCCCAGCAAGTCACTCTGAATAAGAGTGTCTGTTGAATGAATACACCGGAAAAGTATTTGTTATGATTGCAAGATCATTTTACCCTCTTCATTTTGGATTTGACATGGGTTTTGGGGGGTCAACAATTCTCATGCTTTTACCATAATTAAGATGGCTTGTTGCTAATTGAACCTACTACACTGAACCCCAGTCTGCATCAGACTCTGCCTCCCATCTTCCTCCCTCCCTCCCCCCCCCCGCCCCCCGCTCCCCGCTGCCGAATAGGGCTCTGGAGGATTGCGGCTTGCTCCTTCTGCTGCCTGGCGCGGTGCTAATGAGGCGCCTTTGGGAAGGGGTAGCTCTCTGGCGCCCGCATCAGCGTTGGGGCAGCCTTGCGCAGTAATGATCCCTGCAGGCGATGTTTCACCAGCCGCAGTCAGGCGCCCGCAGCGGACGTGCCCGTCAATGCTGCCGTGCACAGAACGCTACACCCGCTACGGGGGCCCCCGCGACCCCGCGCGCAATTAGGGCCAGGGCACACTGCAGTTCAGCAGCTGTGCGGACGCAGTTGGCCACAACTGTCGGCTGATTGGTCCGATTGTTTCCTGGTGGCTCGCCGCGTCTCAACCGTCTGACAACTAAATCTAGCCAACATTTCAGACCAGAAAGTCCCTAACGACATAGTCAAAACAACTAATTAATAATACAAATAATAATCGCAATCATAAAGATCATAATAATAATGTCCAACTTTACTCCGAAACACCCCCGTGGTGAATTTGTGGGCATTGTTTAAAAAAAAAACCCTGTAATGCCTTCACATCACATATGTTTTGTTCCTGTTTTGTTTTAAAGGACTTATATATTGAACTGTGTTTCTCTTTTGTGCTCAGCACACGTTGGTCAGGGTGAAGGCGTCCGTCTGGAAAATAAATAATAAATGAATAATATTGATAGCTGCTCTCAGCTTGCATGTGCACTCAAGATCTCAACTGTATATTACTCTGCTAATGAATGATATATAACTCTTTCTTCACCTATAGATCGCTTTTGCTCGGGATTACAGCTTTTCACTCTGGATATGTAGCTGCCCATCGAAATATATAAAAAACAGTTAAGATACAACACGCAGAAATAAGTAAAAAAATTAGACCTGTATTCCATCATGCTGGTGTGCAATTCGTGCTGGCCAACAATATATGAGGACATGTGTTCATTTGTATTTTAGTGACATACAGGGGGGGAAAAAAACAAGAATAAGGATTTTTTCTTAAGGCTTTAAGGTGTCATTTTTATATTTTAATAAATCGTTCTACATTTTAAAATGTTTTCATTATTAGCTCAGTCTCATTTGTCATTATTTAAACATGTCCATGGTGACATTTTTGCTTAGTACTTTATCTTTCATAGGTTATAGGCACACTTCAAGTATACAGCGACAGTATCCATTACAGTGAAAAACAGAGCACATAGGATTAGTGATCATCATCAGAATAAATGTTTTTTCCCTCTGAGAATGTGAGGCATTACTTTCTGAAGGACGCTCATATTCCTGAATGTAAGAGTTATGGGAAATTCAGAGGGTTTGCTATATCAACAGGAATATTAATTGTAACCGGGAGACATGCTGAAACTGAGTTTTGCCTTTGCCTGTGATAAACTGCAATGTTCAGCTTCTGTATGCCAAAAGAGGTTTTCCCAGAGTGCAGCAGATCTGATTGCTTGTCACAGACACCCATGGCAGACAGACCTGTGTTAAAAAAATCAACACATAGTTAAATCAATCATACAACGAGACACAATGCAATATCTGTGGGACACGTGTGTAAATCGATGCATTCTGTACACTAGGACCTGAAGCAATACTGCCCAAAATCCGATGGCTTACAATAAAGATCCGCTTTTCTCCCTCGGCATTCCGGATTCGTCGCCCTCCTGGTCCAAGAGCGCGGGCGCCTGTCATCCTGGGCTGACAGAGGACAAGGAGTAGGATCGCGGGAGACGTCACACGCGGCAACAGCCTCCTTCAGCGGCCCGCCGTCGAACTCCAGCAAATATTTATGAGCGCAAAGGAGATGTTCCCGGTGCAGATGATTAAAAGCTCCACCCGGGAACAGAGAGGGAACGCGGTGCTCCTTTACCGGGGAGCCGCAACCCTCCAAGTCCCGGACATCTGTCTGCGCGCCATTAAAGATTTATCACCCAGAACCCAGGAACAGTTTCCTTTCCGAGCGTCTTGCTGCTGGCCCTATTCGTTACCGAATGACCCCCACACGACTGCAATAATTATATCAGCGCATCCAAAGCATTGGGTTCTTGCGCTCAAATTCAAGGCTTCATTAATTTAAAGGGCCCCTGTCGCGTTAGTCATTTCACCCATTTTCTCCACACATATTCCCTTCCTTACTTAACTGGTCGACCTGGGTAGCTCCTGAAGGCGTTTCCCATCCCAGCTTCACTGGTGTCCTCTGGAATGGATTTTGCTTTGGAAGCTTTGGCTGTACGCTTGTTTACACAGAGGGATAGTTCTGCAATTATGCGGTTATGTTGAATTGGAGCTTGAACTACCCACAAAGTAACACTCACCCATATTATTATATGCCTGTGTGCCAATCGGGACCAGTCATGACCTGGGGAGTAAGGATTTCAGACTGGACTGGGATGAAACTGGGATGGATCTGACCTCCGAGTGTGGTTTATCGATCGTTCACTCTATTTATGCTAGCCGTACGACTAATTTAAGTAGAGGACTGACGGAAGAAGCAATGGTAGTGAACTTCAGGGTTTGTCCTGGATATTAACCCCGTGCCTCTTTAAACATTTCACCTGCCGTCGCTCGCATCTGCGGTACGCTGAACAAACTGACGTTTCCTTGCTCTACCGCGGCCACACTGACTCACGCGGCCATGCTCGTATTGACTCATACTCAAACCATAAATTATGCCATCAGATGGAGGTTCTGGATCCCTACTGTGGGAAGTTGTACCCACTCCCTGGTAGCTGGTAAATCAGCTTGACAGCTCTGTTTGGATGCAGCCACATAAAGACACAGCTCTTGGATTTGACCTCACTGCCTGTTCCGGACCTCGCCTTGTTTTCTGAAGGTTCTCTTCCACAATAACACTTAGTGAATGCACTGCAAATGGGTAAAGTCTTAAGATTTAAAGTTATGTATCTTATGCAGGCTGTCCAGGATGGATGGATGGAAACTACCAGCTGTTGTTGAATCTCGGTGACGTTCCCCCGAGAGTTTCGGTGCTTGGGCTGGCCACAAAACGTGGGTAACTTTTGCTTTGCCTACCCCAGTGACAAAATTTGAGAACCGGGAGAACTTGGAACCAGGAACCTTGCTGAACATGTGCCTGTTGGTTGAGAAACAGCTCCATCGGTTACATGCGGGCACACAACATCATCCCACTGTTCACAGTATGTTGCCTGCGACCCTGGGAGCACTGAACCTGAAGATCAGCCCTGTCAGGTGCTGTGAGAGGTTTGGGCATAGAACTCACTTTCCTAGTGGGGCCACAATAATCCTAGGACTCACCCTATATTCAGTACCATACAAAATCCCAGGCTCATTCAGCAAGTACATAGGTTCCATGGAATCAGCAATTTACCCAAAGTTTCCACAATTTTAACAACTTTGACTAACCAATACAGCACGGTCTAGATGATAGAGTTTGTTTTACCAACTCCCAGCTACTTGACAGTGGTTTTCACGGCAGTGTATATTTATTTACGGGACTTCCGTGAAATAGACGTGTATTGTTGAGGTTCAAAAGTTCCTACGTACGTTCTATGGCCAGTATACTCTACAATGTCCAGTTTGGTGCCCGATATTTTATCTATTGCAATGCGGTCCAGGTTGAGGGCAGGCAGTCCTGGGAGTATTGCCATGACTCGAGGGCATCGCTATGGGGCACGCAGTTACTGTGCAACAACAATAATGATAATAATAACATTGTGAAATATGTCCGAATGTAATTCACTGCCTTCCACAAACCTGCTGACCGAATAGCCGGAACGGAGTTCCGAGCGGGATGAAACGGGAGGAGAGGGTTGCTGAGAGAGCGAGTGCCGGGGGTCACCTTTTGCGCAGGTGTTGCGTCGCATGAAAAGGGAACGATTACAGCGGAGGTGCCCGTCTCCAACGGGCAGAGAAAGCAAAATCCCCCAGGCCTCTCCGCTGCATCAACGGCTGCATCAAACACCAAGCCGTTTAGCAGAAACCCAGACACACAGCACATAACCCAAGCATTTAGCATCCATCACAACGGTTTGTCTCCATGACCATTGCTGCGGATTTGCAGCATAAGCGCATTTGCAACAATATATCAAATATAAACGTTAACCTTGCCAGTGCATCCCCTTTAAATGCATGTCTGCACGACCTCCACATATTCTATTCTCAGGGAACACAGTGTCGGTGGGTTTTCATTCCTCCTCGCCCTCCTAATTGTTTAATTGAAATCATTGTTTGTACTAGAAATGATCTCACCTGGTGTTTCCAGGGGTAAATCGGATGCTAATTGAGACTTGGTTGGATGAACCCACAGACAGACTGCGACGCTGGTAACTATTTCTGTATAATGCCTGTGTTTGTTTTGTGCTTGTGTAAATACGGTACGCGGGTAAATTGGGTTGGGGTATTTGATAGAGGAATGTAAGTAAAAAGAGGACCTTGCGTTCACAAAAACGAAACCCAATAATATGTTTCTTTGAAACATGGCTGACATGCAAACATTAATTAGGTGAGGTTGAGCAATCGCTTTATCATTCCAATAATGCAAATTCCTAATTTAAAAAATATGTTGTTGTTGATGTTCAGTATGCGCTGTATAATGAAAAGACAACACTCCCTTGTGTGTTAATTAGTGGAGAATCTTGTTGAATCTGCCATAATGAGCCATCCTTCCCTTCAATCTCAGAAGGGCAGAAGGACTGATTTATGTTCAGAGTATCCATTACATTCCATTTTCCTCTGCAGCAATCAGCATTGTGTCTTTTACATGTAATCAGCGAGATGTTTTTTGTTGTTGCTTGATTAGACTGAAATCACCCTCAGATCCAGAGTCCGTCCAACAAGATGCACTGCCCACCATTCCCTTGTTTGGGAAACAAGCGGCAATCAGAGGATAGGTCCACCATCCACCTGCACTCAGGAGTTGTCCTGGTACAGGAAACAGGGTCACATGCAGCAATAAAGAACACAAACTATTCTACACACCCAGGAGCAGAGGACCAGGTGGATACCAACCAAAATGAAAAACGTGATCCAACACGACATAAGAACACTTTTAGCGTCCCAGATTGGCCAAAGCAAAGTGTTGTGGGGGAACACTGAAAATATGAGAAGAGAGAGACGTCCAACGTTGGGCCCACACTACCACTGTAGTTTGGCCTTGCTCTCGTACCTGTTGTCTGCCAGCTGCTGTTCTCTCTCTCTCTCTCTCTCTCTCTCTCTCTCTCTCTCTCTCTCTCTCTCTCTCTCTCTCTCTCTCTCTCTCT
>JAOYSI010012662.1:3185-39721 GCA_025775065.1 Hiodon alosoides | reverse complement strand
GTGTGTGTGTGTGTGTGTGTGTGTGTGTGTGTGTGTGTGTGTGTGTGTGTGTGTGTGTATATATACACACACACACACACACATATAGCTTATGCTATCTAGGTCGCTCAGAAGTGTCTGCTATAATAGTGGTGTCGATGATTATAACGATTCCTGGCGATATGGATATTTATGGTAAGCGGATGGCCTAAGATGCTAGCTGGGCTGTGTGCGTGTTTAAACGGACTAGGTCGAGAATTGGTCAAAATTGCTCTAACTGTTTCATCAGCTTATTGGAATTTTTCAGAAAATGAACTGGTTACGTTGTAGCCGCCTTGCCGGTGAAATTTGAATCATTTTCATCTGGTCAGTTGCCTGTGTCCAGACACAACTTAATGCAGTCTTAAGAGTTTGAACTTTGTTACCTCTGGAACTACGTTTAAAACTTCGGTGTGAAATCCTTGTTACTCATTTGAAAAGTAGCATGCCTTTGAAATGGCAGTCTTGCTAAAGGAAACAGTTCAAATGACAAAGTTGATTCTAAAGGCTCTCGGTTGCTTCAGAACTACATTTGCCTTACCTGTTACTCCTGACACCATGTATTGCATTGATCTGTAAAATGTTGTGCTGGCCCTGCACATTATACCACCACTGTGGGACAGTAGGTCCAAATTAAGTAACTGGAACCCCTCCTCCCTTCCTCCCAGATTGCTAACATCAGTAAAAGTGTTGATATGAAGAGTAAATACTTGGCAATGAAACTGGGGGCGTTTAAATATTGATGCCCTGTACATTTCGGTAATAAGTAGTGTACGTGTTATAGTTTGTGTATATTAGACTTTTTTTTTCCTCAATTGTTAGAATGGCTTCCTTTGGAAATTAGTAAGACAATGGAAATAAGTGAGTGCTGACTGGTACTGGGGGAAAAGAAAAACACACAACCTACTCCCAGCGAAATGGGTTTCACCCAGACTGAGACATAGCTTTGCCCTTAATTTACCTTTAAGACGGTTTAATGTTTCCAGCGAAGCTGATAAGCTGTCATCAATGTGTTGATGGCAGATTTATAGTCAGTGTGAATGGTGAAGACGCCATGTTTTATCCCTGGTTTGCTCCTCATTGAAGACTTTAAAACTCAAGGTCTTCACCAAGTTTTGTTGTCTGTGGTTCCCTATAGTAAAACCACATTCAGTATGTTGTGGTGTCGTCAACGTTAGTTTCCAAGGGCTGTTTGTGTGTTTTTCTGCGCCTGTAATCTAGTATTTTGGATGATTAAAAAAAATATTCTCATTTCAGAACTTTAGATATGAAACATATGTAACAGTTAAAAAAATAACCCATAGGTTGCTTAGCAACATTTTTTTTTCTTTTTTTTTTTTTTCTTTTGCAGTTAAGGATAAATGGTAATTCAAGACTACCGGTCTCAGTCCCGAACACACGCCTGCCCTGTGTACCATGGCAACCTTCACTGCTGTGTGTGCGCCACTGAGGGGGGGGGGAGCTTCCAAAATGCAAGTAGCAGCACGTAGATGAGAATATGCCACAATGTGAACCAATCAGTCCAGCTTTGGCTGTAGTTTAATTGGCTATGCGTTAAGGTCACACCTGTTTGGGGCCCAGCGTAGCACCACTACTGCCAGCCGTATGACAAGTAGGGATTTTTATTGCCTAGCTGCTATGCTACATAAAGTTAATTTAATATCATTTTATATGGCAGACGTTAAGCAGGGAAAAAAAATAACACAGTTTCAGCCACCGCGCCCATGACCAGTGAATAATGGTGAATAATAACACAAAATGATGATGGCCCACTCTCCAGTATCATGGTTACTGTTGCCAGGACCAACAAGCCTTGGAACCTAAGCCTTAGAATGTCTAGATAACGCTTTTTTCCCCGTTTTTATGCCGTATGGGTCATTTACAAAAAGTTGGTCTAATCGGGTACAGAAATCGATAAACTGAGTGGTCGTTTGCAACAGTTAGTCATTCAAGTATAGTCGTGTTTTGTATTTGCTGAATTAAACTACAAATGTTAATATTCCAAGTATATCTTCATGTCTAGCTAGACACATTTTATTGGGACGGTGCAGCCCAGCCTCTCAACCAAGCTTAACATATCTCGAAGAGTTAAATGTTTACAGGTTTAGATGTCCTATGATTTGGTTTCAAGTTAGAGCTGTAGGACACATGTGTAATTATTTTCTTAATTAACGGGTACCCGGTCTACACTGCAGAACGGGTCTCGAGAACCGTTCTTGACTATGACCGAATTAATCCTGCTCCGATGCACAAATACAGTTTCCACATGTAGTTCGGTTACAGTTCCTGAACAGCGCAATGCCTCATGGTACGGCATCCCATAATTCACTTGTGTTTACAAACACGAGACAATGGGTGCACAACACATGCTTCTCATGTAAGCATTAACAGAGAAGCCAACAGTGGCATTTGTTAGTTTTGCACAGGCTCCGCCCATTTACAACGCATCTCAACTTGTTGCTACCCTGTTCCACACGATTTACAGTGCCCATGCACTAAACATAACCAAGCATTCTGAGATTGTGAAGCACATGCTCTAAAATTAGATCGGTATTACGCCTTCCACACTTCTGATTAATCACACTGCCGAATATCAACTGGACAACTCAAGTCCCGTATTAAGTTCTCTGTAGTGTAGTAACAACTGTAATTAGCTGTTTTTGTCCTGCATGCTAAAGAAAGCTGTGGCTTTAACGGTGACAAACCTCTTGTTTTATGTGAATAAGTGCTATACAATGCAGATAACGGTAAAAGAATAAAAACAGCTAGCATTTGGCTGTAATTGTTTGTCACCACTGGGACAATGACTTGGATTGTGAATCATCCTCTGTAGAAGCTGCATGCACCTGTTTTACTTTGCAGGAGGTTTTGTTGGGGACTCAACTGTGCGACTGGCGTCAAGGTCATCCTCAGAAAAGGGCCTGAAGTCGTGGTGGTTAGAGTACAGCGAGTCCGATGTGAGGCCTGTATGTGGGCCTGTATGTTCAAGCTGAAAATCAGTGCATGCGTGCGTGCGTATATTTATGTTTTAAGATGGACTCATGTTGGTGTTGCATTTTTTCGTTTCCGGTAGGTGCACGTTCAGGTTCCCCAGCACGAACATCAAGATCACGTTCACGGCGCTGTCGAGCGACAAGAAGGAGAGGCGGGAGGCTTCTGAGTCGCCAGTGAAGCCGGTCCAGCCCCAGATCTCGCCGCTCACGATAAACATTCCAGACAACATCGCCCACCTGATGAGTCCTCTCCCCTCGCCCACCGGAACCATCAGGTAGGCCTCTCCTGCCAGGCCAATAGGATTCGCTTCCCCTTAAAATGCTTTTGCCACAGAGCGTTTTCCAGACTGCAGAGAATGGAACCAAAGCTTATGTGTTCCCTCAAAGGTGATCACCGTTTTTCGTGTGTGTGTCCTACAAAGGCGGGAATACTGTACACCGGGTTCCTCCATGAATTCAGGAAATCTAATGCCAAGAACGCTCTCTCAGCCCTCACTGCACACATAAATAGTGTTATAAATATTTCCCCTTTTGTTCTGGTGTGACACATGGCACCTGTGTGCATGGGAAGTAACTAAACACTGGGCAAGCAATGAACTAAGGTTTGTAACTGTTAGGCCAGAGGGCAAGAATGTGAGCAGGTGGCATACAGGACAGCTGAGGTAACTCTAGCATACTAGTTAAATTATCGGACAAATATATGCATCCCTAAGTTTGCTCACTAACGGGTTATAAATGGAATTCCTTAGACAGTGTAATGGCAGCAGTTTCTGTGTTTTGTAATGTTCACTTTATACAGGTATCTGGTTATATGGTGACTATGAAGGGTCAGAGCAAGGAAACACAATGTAAAACTGTAATGTTTCCAACAGTGAAGCATACATTTTATATGCATCTCGTACTAATGGCAAAGGTCAACATTCACTATACTTTTTTATTCCTTTTTCGAAGGGTTTGCCTTCTCAGAAATCGAGAATTGATGGGACTTAAATACTTCTCGTCTCTTGCATCCTAGCTGCTATTATTACTAAAAAGTATTATGTGAAGATTTGTTTTTGGCAGATATTTTTTATTCAAACGGCCAAAGAATTGTACATCTTTGCTGCAGTTTTCCAGGCGTTCAACATATGCGGCAGGCCTTTATTTTTTTGTTTAAACCTGATTTATTGGGAAGATACTCCGGTTGCTTCAGGGCCGTTTTAACGCTTGGTGCCAAAATAATTTGCTAATGGACCGAGGTGCCGTGCTGAAAGGGTCCAACCCAAGAACGTCTCACTGTCTGAACCCTCCACAGCGCGGCCAACTCCTGCCCCTCGAGTCCGCGGGGCGCCGGGTCATCCGGCTACAGGATGGGCCGCGTCCTGGCCTCTGACTTGCAGCTCATGGGGGATAACTCCCAGTCAGAGAACGACAAGGAGGCGTCGGGAGGCGACAGCCCCAAGGTGAGCTGCCCACAAACCTGTCGCGACCCCTGAATCGGAGGCGTGCGTTTCAGTGTGCAGTCGTCACGCCTCTAATTTAATCTCACTCATTCTGACTTCAGTGTCTGTGCGCTGCCTGTGGTCTCTCTGCGCGCACAGGATATCTGTTCCACATGTCCGCGGACCCCAGTTAATGTTGCCATGGGCACTGGTGCAGTGTTTTAGTTTAGTTTTCTCTTACATTTTAAGATGAGATGTAGTAGATGTACGCCGTTGTGATGCTAATAAACAAGATTCATGTGTATACTGCAGCGAGGATAAGGCCCTGATTTGCGGACAGAATTGCCTCACTTGAAGTGGATAGGGTATTGTCTGTGTAGCCTTGTAGCTGCGTTTTATAACGCCACCGTGTTCGTCTTTTTCTCTTTGGCTTTTCTGAAAACAGGATGACTCCAAGCCGCCATACTCGTATGCCCAGTTAATAGTACAGGCGATTACAATGGCACAGGACAAACAGCTAACGCTGAATGGAATATACACCCATATCACCAAAAACTACCCCTACTATAGGACAGCAGACAAAGGCTGGCAGGTAGGTTACATCTTTCTGCTGTGGCTTGTCTTTAAATATATATTTTTTTACTTCCAGTAAGCGTTGAAATGTCCTGTCCGACAAAGCATTCATTACTGATTAATATAGTTAATTGAAGTGAAGAGAGCCTATATTGTTTTTTTGTTTTTTTAACCTAGCCAAACATTAAATCTCCTGTCAAGCTTATGTAGGGTTTTAACTAAAACTGTTAATGTGTAGGTGAAATTAGTATTTTTCCTTTTTGATGAATTTTAACTTAAATAAACTCGTTGGCACCCGTTACTAACACTTGTCTTCTGTTTTAGAACTCAATCCGTCATAATCTTTCCCTGAACCGCTACTTCATCAAAGTTCCCCGATCCCAGGAGGAGCCGGGCAAGGGCTCGTTCTGGAGGATCGACCCGGCATCAGAGAGCAAGCTCATAGAGCAGGCCTTCAGGAAACGAAGGCCCAGGGGCGTGCCCTGTTTCCGAACCCCCCTCGGCCCCCTGTCCTCCAGGTGAACCCTAATGAATCGCCTCTTTGACAATGTGGGGAGATATCTTGCATGTTTTCAGGGTCTCTCTAAATGGTGATCTGGATCTATAGAAATATATTATAGCTATTTAGCGGGAAGCTTGAGTGTGGCAAAACCCATCACTGACTTTTGTACTTTAGCCTATCCCTGTTGTAAAGAGACACAGCTAGTGTGTTTCTTTATTGGGAATGCGTTGTCTCATGCCATGGATGCTGCCACCTTGTGGTCATAATTCAGTATTACTATATTAGGCTTTAGGGGAATGTAAAAGGCTGTGTAAAAAATCTGTTGGTGTGTGTATATATAACAATAATATTTAAGCACAGCACTTAATTATTTTCCCAGAAATGGGCAATTCCGGAATGTATGTATTTTGTTTCTCTGCTGCACGCTTGACTGACCCCAGCTATCTCCTGCCTCTCAGAAGCGCCCCTGCCTCACCCAACCACTCTGGGGTGTTGTCCGCTCACTCAAGTGGGGTGCAGACCCCCGACAGTCTGTCCCGGGAGGGCTCCCCCGTCCCAATGGAAGCCGAGCCCGCTCCCGCTACCGCCCCCGCCGCAGCTGTCCAACCCAAGCTTGCGGTCATACAGGAGACCCGCTTCGCCCAGAGTGCACCGGGTGAGTGTCTACAAAAACACTGCCAGCACCATCGTCCGACTGCCACGTTCTCATACAGGGTGCACTCTGTGTCAGACGACAGCTGAGCGTGACTTCTTCTCTTACCCAGGCTCGCCGCTCAACAGCCAGCCGGTGCTAATCACGGTTCAGCGGCAGCTGCCCCAGACCATCAAGCAGATGGCCTACGCCGTGGCCACCTCTGCCGCCCAGCAGCCTGTCATGCAGACGGTTCACGTCGTCCACCAGATCCCCACCGTGTCGGTCACCACAGTGGCCGGGCTCACCACCGCCAACACTTACACCGTGACCGGCCCGCCGGTGGCCAACCCCCCGAGGACGGAGGCGGGGGAAAACGGAGAGCACAAGGAGGCGAAAGGTGAGCTGACGTGTGATTTTGAGAGGTGGGGCGCTTTGTACTAATTCAATATGATGGAGTTTAAATTTTTTTTCTCTTTTCCCCCAGTGAAAGTAGAACCTGTTCCTGCCATCACCCATGCCTCTATAGGAGCGCCCAATCGCATCATTCAGACCTCGCAGGCCACGCCCCTACAGACAGTTACTATTGTTCAGCAGGCCCCCTTGGGCCAACACCAGCTCCCCATCAAGACCATCACGCAGAACGGCACCCACTTAGTGCCCATAACCACTGCCATTCAAGGACAAGTCAACACAGGTGAGCCGTATACCTGCGCAAACCAGGCGCCAGACCCGTCTTTGAATCCTGGTCCTCAATGAAGCACATTGTTTACCGGATTATTTATGTTGAAGCTGTGCTTTTACAAAAATAAAGCGTTACCCTGTATGAGCTTGATGGAACTGTGAGGTGGGAAGAATTTAGATTTGGTTAATTTTAGCGCTGACCTGTCCAGAATTGTCCTACGAAACTGTGAAGCATGCTCATTAACTCAGCCAAGTGTGCCACGAGTCGCCCACCCCTAAAAGTTTTGCCTTCCCTCTCTGCACCTTTCCAGCTGCGGCAAGCCCACTTCACATGCTGGCCACGCACGCCTCCGCCTCGGCCTCCCTCCCTACGAAACGGCAGAACGGGGACCAGGCAGAACAGCCAGAGCCCAAGAAGATCAAGAAAGACGACGGGGGGGAGAGCATACTCATCGCCGTGAGCATGGACAGGCCGACGGCGGTCAGCAAGCAGGGCGGCCAAAACTAGAGCCTGCTTCAATCAATGCCCCCCCCCCTTAGTTTTCATGCGTCTATTCCTGGGTGCCAAAGGGAGAAGACTATAAGTTAAACCACCTTCGAACTTTTTCGAATGTTTATACCCAGATGGGTTTAAAATAAGAATAAAAAAATAATATTCAGAAATTAGTGAAATAGATTTAAATATATATATATATAGGTGCACCTGTGGGAAGACCGCAACAATGAAGTAAAAAGGAAAGAGAAAAATCGAAAAGGAAAAAAAAAAACACAGGAAGCCTTTAAAAGAAAAAGAAAAAAAAAACAACTTAAATAATTTAGGAGTCAAGATCAAACTGGATATCCAGACTGAGGCCCGAGTACCCAGGCTGTGCTGCTCCTCCGTCGCAAACTACCTCAGTGCAGACTGGGATCTGGGAGAGGAGGGGGCGTTTGGAAACCCCAAGCCGAGAAGACCACTCCACTGAAATCTCCAACTCTGGATGGACGGCTCCGCCCTCTAGGCAGTTACGGCAGCATGACAAGCGCTTAGTGCAAATCAGAATTTTTTTTTTTTTTTTTAATTATTATTATTATTAATGGACAGATAATTCCGCAAAGGGAACTAATGTGTGGAGCCATTTCCTGTATCTTTGGCAGCTAGCCTTCATGTTGACCTACCTAAAATGCAGTTGTTGTGGATATGCAGTATTTTGTTGTTAATGTGGAGTTTAGGATCTTCCTCCGGTGTATTTTATTTCTGTAGGCACAAAACGACAAACCCAGCATAAAAAAAGACGATAAGAATAGTGGGCTCTTACATTTCGAGTTGCACCCACTTGTACCTTGGAATCACAAACTGTTTTTTTGTTTTGTATGTGGACTTTTCATGTTCAGTGGAAATGAATGTAGTTATTTTTCCTCTTTCTTTTTTAAACTATCAATGGAGTTTGTTTTTCTTTTGTCCATACTGAAAAGGAATTTCTTTATTACGACGACAGATATTCATATTTTAACAGATAACCAATAAGATATAAAATATATTTCCTTGTGTAGTTGATCAGATGTGTCATCGAGCTTGCATGTAACCGATTAGAGAAAAATGTACCTGAGCCGTTAACTGAAAATGGAACCGAAGAAAAAAAAACGTCTGACCAGAGCTGCACTTAATGTGTTCTTAATTTCATTCTTTTACTTCCCTGCTTAGTTGTTTCCCGTTTCGGTTGTGTTTACTCTGTTGGAGTTGGCAGTCTCTCGCTTAATTATTTTATTCTGTTTTTTGCAACCGAAAAGTCTCTTCATTGTGTTTGTTCCAAGAGGGAAAAAGAATGTTTGTTCTGCTTCAGTGGGTAAATGATTTTCTTTTCTTATTTTATTATTATAAATTAATTTAATAATCTTACACGATGTCTAGCTATTATCCCTGTGTTTCGCACCAACTCCCAAGCATGACAAGAGAAAGAGCTTCCATCTGGGAAGAGTTTGAACATTGCAGACTGGTTAGTAAGTAGCAATAAACAGAAAAAAGGACCAAACCCCTATGACCCATTTGATTAAACATTCTGGAATAAGTAAAATTTAGTGTATATTTTCTCTCTTACGTTGAAAATATACACAACCAAAGAGTCGCGGTGCGACTATCCAACCATCAAGATCGCAGTTTTTCCGAGCCGGACGGCGGACATCAGCATTAGATTTCCGGGGACTTGTGTAGATACCGCGTAACTGAAAAGATGTGTTTGAGAGGCCACCAAAAAAAAAAAAAAAAACTAACCTTGACTTGTTCTACTGAGATGTTTATTGGGAGGAACACACTGTTCCTCCGAGGGCCGATGTCTCCCCCTGACAACGAGTGCCATTTTGAGTTTGTAGACCAGGCTACCTACTGTGAAGGTAGCGTCGAGTAGGTGCCTGCCTTGTTTGTAAATTATGGCTAAATTGATTACACAAAAAATTGCGTGTGTATTTTAGTAATGAATTTGCTGTGAGCATCGGTATCAGGTATTTGAACCAATGCAGTTAGAATTTTAATTAAAATATATCAGTCTTGGGAAAGCAATGAAGAAAACGATTTGTCCAGGGTTTTTTTGATCACTGTGAATGGTTAAGGGCGCTAGTATGTGTGTTTCTGTGTGTATACACACGAGCACTTTATTTAAAAAACAAATCTCCAGCAGCCTGATGTGGACAAATATAGTGGATTTTAACAATAATGGAGTTGGCGTTACAATTGTTAGGATATAGTGCCAGTAACATCTAGACTCCCTTTAAATCGCTTACTCGTTCTTTACTAATCAGAGAAAATAATGTCTCCGTGACAACCTGCACTCTCATTTTTGTCGTCTCCAATGTCTAGTACCTTAATGTTACCTGCAGCTTAGGATATTTAAATGTCTACAATGCTTGCTGATGTTTTAGCTAGCAAATTCCTAGTCAGTAGACGCTGTGCTACCGTTAATTCATGTGATTTTTAGTTTTCAGCATTTTAATTCTCAATATGTTGAGACAAGACTTCCCATGGTAATGCTCAACACAGAATTTATGGTAAAAATTATAATTCACACTGAATTTTGAAAGTGAAGTCGAGTGTTGTTTATCTACGCTCTTTTGATTATTTACGATTAAGGAGATTAAGGCGAGTGCTACCAATTGTTTCGTTTCAATATTAATCCAATTATGGTAATCTATATGAGGACTATTTAAATAGAGAGTTGCATTTTGTGAGACGAATTTCATGAAACAAAATGAAAACAATAATAGGACGAACGGCTTCGATGCAACACCATAGATTTCCATACTCGCGAGAGCTTTTTTGAGCAGCTCCTTGAAAATCTCGCATAAATATTTGCGCCTCTTTAATGGCAGGTAGTGGCAGTAATTCACCACGTTAATTAACTTACCTTAACACAGCCAAGTGGACAGTGCGATGGTTTGTCATGAAAATGATACACCTGGAGTTCAAAAGTATTCTGACCGTTTAAAACATGGAAACAGACCTACCCTGCCTACCATTGCCTACCCTGTTGTTTTACTTGAATTATTGTTCGTAACGATGTCAATTACTGATATCAGTAATCCAATTGTAACATTTAAT
This sequence comes from Hiodon alosoides, assembly GCA_025775065.1. Taxonomy (NCBI): domain Eukaryota; kingdom Metazoa; phylum Chordata; class Actinopteri; order Hiodontiformes; family Hiodontidae; genus Hiodon; species Hiodon alosoides. The sequence goes on along the minus strand of JAOYSI010012662.1, from coordinate 29,328 downwards.
TTAAAAAAATCAAAATCAATGTCTAACGACAAATTTCGATTCAAGATATCATTAATTGTACTTCACAGTACAATCTAGTGGCAATGACTACATTGATTTCAACCAAGGCAAGCCATTTTAACTTAATATTAATTTAATATTTTAATTTAATAATTGTTTCCATGGTTAAAAAAAAATTGAAAATCCCATTCTAGATCAATAATACACTTAAACTAGTTGCAATTGCATTTTTAGGTATATGAAATTTAATTTTCACTGCTTGTATTTCCAGTTCTTGATATCCATGATTGAGTTCCAACAAGTCATAACGCCTCTTTTTAAATAAAATTGCGACATTAATTTAAGCCCCCCGTTGCAACTCATATTTTTGGTCAAATTCTTGATATATTTCATTAATTAATGTATAGTATTAACTTCAATATTTAAAATCAACAATTGATTGCCAGAATTTGAATTAAGCATATATAAAACACTAATAATGATATCAAAGAGAGAAGAGAATGATAGCTAGTATAAACTGAACCTTGACAAAATAATAGTTTAAGAATAAATGTAAAGTACAATTAATGATATGATAACTAGAATTAAAGTATTTAAATGCTAAAACAGATAGCAATATATTTGTTAAAAAAAAATATGGAGAATCTTTTTGAATGGAAATAGCTTCTTTCTGGATTGTTTCCAAATACATGGCCACCTTTTTTGTCCAATTGCTGTTCAAACATGGCAGATTAACCACACCGTGTGTGCAAATGCATCGAAGAAAACCATTCTGCAAAAAAATATGTGCCAGTTGATTAGATAAACCCATCTTCTCCTGGGTCAGACTCTCTCCTGCCTCCAGAAAATCCTGACTTCAAGGAGTTGGAAATGTTTCACAAGGATTTCGGTCCATGCTGATGCGATGACATCACACAGTTGCTGCATGGTGGATGGTGGTAAATTAATTCTGTGAACAGACCGTTCCCGCTCTGTCCAAAGATGCTTGGGTTGAGGTCTGGTGACTCCACAGGCCACTCAAGTAAACTGAAGTTGCCATCATGTTCCTTGAACAATTCTACTACAATACATGTGTGGACTGCCATTAGGAGACATGCCCTCAAACCCTGGGAGCACACCCAGGGCCGCCGGGATGACAGCCAGGTCCTCGCCGTGCATCTGAGGCTGGTCTCACTAATGATACCACACTCAGGTGTGCGCAATTGAAAAAGACAGCATTACTGAGTGGGAAGAAAGCTTTTGCATTGAAAAGATGATGGCTGGTTGTGTGATTTTCAATAGCTAGAAGCTGTGTTACGTTAGTTTTCCCTGAAAGGGTGGTTTTCTTTATAATGTTTCAGAGATAATTAAATATAGTGCTTTATGTTGTGTTTGACTGTTTTCACATTTTTCAGTATTTCTGTTCACTGTTTATTTGAACAATGCCAAATAAAAGGCAGAAGTCTGACCAGGTCTCCCTGTTTCCAGCTGCTCTCAGACCAGACACGCTCCAGCGTGCCACAAGTTGAGACGTGGTGCATTATCCTCCTGGAAGCATCCATGTAACGAATGATTAAACTGTAGCCATGAAGTGATGCACCTGGTCAGCAAGGGACCTAATGTGTGCCAGGAAAACATTCCCCACACCATTACACTACTAGCCTGTACCATAGACCCAGGGCAGGATGGTTCCATGGATTCATGCTGCTTTTTGCCAAATCCTCTGAACAACACTGCTGTACTGTGCCATCATTTGCCTGCTTGTGGCCCACACGTCAGTTTACGCAATTTTTACTGTTCTCTTTTGAGAGCTAGTACTGATGATCGCACCAGTCTCTAAGTCACTCGTTTTGCCCATTCTAACATTCAATGTCAACAGTATGTGGATGCCTCTACCAATGCCTGTCTGACTGCTTTAAATAGCAAGCCACGTTTAACTGACTCACTGTCTGTAAGCAGTGATTCATTTGCCTGAACAGGCTGGTGCACCTGTTAAACTGGAGACTGAGCGTGCTCCCTGAACAACCAGGAACGTTCCCTTTTTACCTACTGCAATGTTTTAAAGCTTTATACAAGCCTTTGAGCTTGTGATCAACATGCTAGAAACCCTGGGTACATACCTTTTCGACCAAATAAAGTAAGAGAACATAGTAATATAAAACCCTCCTAGTAATCCCCTTACCCACTACTGCCTGTTTTTTGGCAGCCTTTAAACCACAAATAAGCACATAAACATTTGAGCTAAGGCACAATACATTTGCACATGGGAATTAGGAAGCATTTAAAAACATATGGAATAATGCATCTTTCAATAGGACAGTAGAAATATTCCACTATCTGCCTAATACAAACCGTGCACTAGTGACCTTTTAAGTGGTGAGGTCAATGTTAAAATTTAACATGGGTCTTGCTGGGAGACAGAAGAAAATCTACTCTGCTGAAGGGACACAGACTGCTACACAGATTTTTCAAGCACTTCGTTCATACAAGTTAAGATGGTATATTGATAAACAATAGATTTTAATTTTTTTTTTTTTTTATATCACAAAACATTGACTTTCTGCAGTGTCAGGACACTGATCCTCTAATTCTATTCCCGTTTTTACAATCCATGGCCGAAGTGGACGTTCCGCCAGAGTTCATTCATAGGCCAGGTACGGAGATGGCCCAATCCGCACATTCCGTGACAGTAGTTTTTAAAAACCGAGAGGCAAAGATTCTGAATTCATTCCGACTTGGTTCATCAGAGGCCATAGTAGAAATGAAAATATACAATGGAAGGAATAACGGACAGACACATAGCACACAAGGAATGAATGGACATACAAATGCATGGCGCTTTGATTGCGTGCTCTGGAAGCTAAAAATCGATGGTCGCAAGCGGATTGAGGGCATTTGTGAAACACTGGTTAAACGCATAAATAAACCAGAAATAACTGCTTCGTTATGGATTGGGGGTTGTGATAAATCACAAAAGGACCTTCCTTCATTGAAATAAAATTGTATATTGCTCATTCTTGCCAAAGGCCCATGAGGCTAACCTGGTAGAAGTGTCATTTAATACAGGTTCAGGAAATGGGAGGGGGGCTGCTGGCTATGACATCAGGCTGGCTATAACACTGCAATACAGAGAAGCAACTTAACCGTTTTACCCCCAGGTTCGCAGACCAACCGTAAGTACTGTCTCGTTACTGTGCAGACTCCATGCGTGTTCTGTGAAGTAAATGCCCCTTTCAGTGCCATCCCGATTTCCTATGCCTCAGGCCGCACATTTTTAATGTGCTGAGAAAGGGATCTGGTTTATTCCTGGTTACAGCATCGTGTTCGTAATACACACAATTGTGCACCTTTCCTTGCGCTCCGAACCGAAGCGACTGCTTTGAGAGGAATGAGAACGGGGAAGGTAATAGCATTGGTAATGGGAAAGGCAAGGGGCGCCAGGAATGGGAAAGGTGATTGCACTGAATACAGGTGAAACCACATGAAATGGAAGAACCACATTTGACAACATAAAATGTTTTGCCCCCTCCCCCCCATACATAGTCTCTACAATAACATAAGTTCAGTATGGCATATAGTCTTTATACAGTGAGTAAAATAAAAACCTAGCACTACTAGCTATTATTATACATATGTGCGACTAACTCTTTTTAAATCAACTTGGAGGCACTCCCTACACTTGGTTAGGTGGTGTTACTTGAAAAGAAGGTTTGTTTCTATCAATCTATTAGAATCGACTCCTTTAAAAAAACAAAAACAAAAAAACAAACAAACAAAACCATACTGAATTCCACAGAATACATTCTTTAGTGTGATCATCATTCAGGGGCCTCTTCATAAACAAGTGGCTAGTGTAGATCACTATGAAAACACCATTTTAAAAGGGAGAAACAAACTGTCCTTTCAGAAAGAAAAATAAATTTTTCCCTCTTATGTAGTCGTTAAAGGAGACCTCTTTCCTTTTTTTCTGCCGCTACGATCGTCCCTCATCCCTACGGAACAAAAAGAAACCCCACTCCTGACAAAGATATGGGTTGAAGTCCACCAGATCTTATCTCTCCTCTTTTCCCAGTGTCGCTGGCTGCTGCTCCTGCAGCCCGACCGCCATAGACACCTATTGACCGTCATGTGCCGTCTGTGTCCTCCTGCAGCAGGAAGTTATGAAAAGGCTGCCCCCCCCCCACTCCTCCTGTCCATCAAAATAAAAAAACAAAACAAAAAACAAAAAAAACCCTGCGCTCAGGTCTTGCTAGCGGCGCCTCAGATCTTATCGTCTGTCATTTCCAGGAACTGTGCGTAGACGTCCCTGGAGCACTCCCCTTTTTGGTTGAACAGGAACTTGTAATAGCTGCCGTCGGCACATATGGCTGAATGGGGGAGGAAGCAAACAAGAAAGTCGATGGTGAATGTCGAATGCCACCATTGCAGTTTACAGTAGAAACGACCAATGCAGCTAACATCTGTTCAAAGACAGCAAAGAGGGGCATGTTTGGACCTTGTACTTGCAAATGAGCAAAAGGAGTGTTGCCTCTTTTGGAACGTGGCTGCACTTTTCCATAGTTTTTATATAAATGCTGTGTAGAAAACAGAAACCTCTAGGAGTTCCTCAACAAACACGACGGATACATTTCCATGGATAGGAGTGAGGCCTTTGGTACTCGAGACCTGCCTGGCAGGCAAAACTATAAGTCTGGCGAAGATCCTGAGTGCAGAGCCCGTTCCCGTCAGGGGGATCGCATGACTTGGAACAATGCAAACTACCTCTGTGTCTTTATTTCTTTTCCCTTACCCAGCCAATCCCCCCTTCCCAGCCTTGCAAACCCACCCAGTGCTCATATCTCCACAGCGCCCTGCTGCATTAGCTCATAGCTAGGCTGCAATCCAAGCCACACAATGTAGCACAGGGGAAAACTGCTGACAAGGTCGGCCGGTTTTATTTCCCTTCTTTTTTTTGCGTTTGGTGTGGGGCCAGACTTTTTTTTTTTTTGGTCTGTCCGTTGGTAACTCTGCCAGCGTACCTATGACTGCGTTGGGCTCCGTTCCAAAGGCACAGACACAGGGGGAGCCGGACGGGACCTGGAACTTGGAGAAGCTCCATTTGGAACTGAAGTATTTCGGAAGGAAGCTCGCCGAAGCCAGGCTGCAAAAACCAAAACCGATTGGATGGATTATACATGACTACAGGCATTAAGGAGGTCGTTTTACCAGTGCACACAACCGCACTCTCTCAAATGTTTGGAAGCGTTTAAATTAAAGCCAGATCTCGGACCAGAAAAGTAATGTAGGATCATTAATTGGTGTAACAACTGTGGCTAAGGAGGAACGGAGCAGAAACCAAACCTGGACTGCTTGTTCCTCTTTGGATCCTCCGCCGCAAATATATGTACGGTGCCGTGATCGCTGGACACACAGATTAGAGACGCATCCTGGTTGAAATTAATACTGGAGGGGCAAAACAAAATCCAGCGGTAAGACCTTCCATCTGGAGCGGTTGTGTTAAGACGCAGTTTTTTGTTTTTGTTTAGAGAGCTCACCAATATATGTTGGCTGTTTGTGACCCTCTCCTCAGCTCCTGGATCAGTTGGCCCGCGGAGGTGTCGAATATTCTAATCAGAGTCCCCTACAACATAACAAGCAGGTAGTGAATACAAATACATAACAAAGGGGCCTTTCTGTCAGTTCAGTTTAGCAGGGTTTAATACATTTTGACTTTCTACTTAGATCCACGGGAGATTCCCTATCAAAAGTGTTTGGGGATCAACGGGACCAGTATTATACTGCGTCACGGAGGCGTCTATTTAACAGGTTAACAGGGCTAGTATTGCATTGGTTGGGGTCAATTTAGCAGGTTGATCCTTATTAGTAGCAAAAAAAAAACAAACAAAAAAAAACATACTTTTTCAGATGCGGTGGCTATCCGAGTGCCCTGCAGGTTGAGAGCGATGCAGCACAGCGCCCCCTCGTGGGCGGGGATGTCCACCGGAGGCTTCTCCGTATTGGCCAGGTCCACGATCTGCACGTGCCCGGAGTGAGTGCCAGGAAAGGCCAGCAGGGAATTATTGCTGTTCGGACAGAGGACGCAAAGACCTGCCAAGGTGGGAGGGAGGAGTCAGTCAGCCAGCATCCAATAAATCCCCTAATTTCACCACTTCCTGTCAGACTTAAGTACACGAGTTAAGATTTTTACAAAGGACAATTTGTTCATCGACAGTCAAAGGTTTACTTTATTTGGTAAATATAATGCTCTCAACCAGCTTCCCATTAAATTCCATGCAAGTGTTCCACAAGACGAAGGGAACTGTGCAGAGAATCTGGCAAGTCTAGACATCAGAGCGATGCGTTCGGCGAGTCGGATTACAGCACAGCAAGCATGAAAAGGACAGAAGGCGAGAAGACTGCTACGTTTAACATGCCAGCAGTCAACACCCAACACCAAGTATTGATCCTAATGTCAGAGCTCCAGTGAGTAGCTTTCCTAACCAAAAGGCTGCCGCTTCAAATGCTATGCTGTACCCCTGAAAAAAGGTACTTTCAAGTACTCAAATTGATCAAAAATAAATGCCCAGCTGTATATGGGATTTCATGCAACTGAAATTGTAAGAGTGTCTGCAAGCAACTAAATAATAAAAAATAAAATAATGCTAATCAAAAACAAATAAATAAATAATAAATTGTATATCCAGAGTCTAGCACAATGGTATTGTGGGACTCGGTACTGGGCGGCCAGGGACAACTTTTCCCCTTAGAACCAGCAGCAAACTTCCTGTCTCATGCTATGACAGAGGCAAGTCTATGTAGAGATTTGTTAGGAAGAAGCATTTCTCTCCTCCTCGTAATTAACCTACCTTTGGGGTTGTAGCAGGTCTCAAACACATGAAGTTGGTGGGGGTTGTGGGTAAAGGTGAAGACTTTGATCATTGAATCTAAGACCACCACGATCCTGGAACCAACATAGACATATTAACTGGAAAAAGCCATAAAGTGAGAAAAAACCTTGACAAAGAGCGCATCGTGACATCTAGTTTGCAGTAGACGACACTGCGGCAGTAAATTGCTTTATTGCTGCAGTCCAGCCTACAAAGGGTTCACCAGTCATTTGGTTAAGAGTGCATGCCTGTTTAATCGTTGGCCAGCACTCCAACTGGTCCCACAAAGTAACTTTGCATCAATCTCTATGCAGCTGCTTGTGCTGGGGCACCAGAAGACATCTCAGGGTTACACGTCTTACCACCCCAAGCTACCCATATCTAAATCTAAATGCAAGAGCTAATCTGGTACTCGCACCTTTTTCTCCTGTGTGGGCCTAAAAAGAAGCTGAGGGTTTTTTTAAGACAAAACTGGCACCAGTCCTGAAGTTCATCCAGGGCCCTAGCGGGCAAGTACAACCCAGCTTATTAAAGCTTCCGTAGACATGCGGCTGGCATCCGGACGCTGCGGGCAGCTACCTGTCTCTTCGTAGTTTCACGGCTTTGACTTCTGTGGAGAACTCGATTTCAATCACCGTCTTCTTCTTTAGGTCGTCCCATATCATGACTACGAAGGACATGGCGTTAATGAATGAACGTTTGCTCTTGAGTTTTCCTCTTCAAAGTCTAATTTTAAATTGATCTGTAGATGCTAATAAAGGGGTACGCTTACCTTTATTGGGTGGGTACTTGGGTTTCTTTCCTCCTCCCACAAGTGCTAGGTAGTTACACCGGAACAGCATTTCCACGTGACCAACCCCGCCCTCAAGGAACTCTGAAAGCACAAACCCATATGCGCTCTATTGGCCCAGTCGGCTGTCACTCACATATCATTGTAGAGTGTAATGCTCTCATCAGGTAGCATAAATTGATAGACAATAATAGCAACTTCAATTTCACGATTGCTACTTACAGACATGGAGCACCTTGAGGTGTTAGCCAAAATGTCTGAATAAAAAATCTCTGGCTCTTGAGTGCTTCAGTGGTTAAATACCAAACTGAGCCTTATGATCTGGATTTCGCAGGTTCGAATACAGATCATATCATTTGCCGATTGCGACCGGGAAATCTGGCAGCCCATCGGCAGGGCCTCTTGCTAACGAGCGTCTCCTACCGGCTTCCAGGGCACCTGCAGGCTGATAGTGCAGTCGAGAGGGACGTGCCGCTCCTCCAATCGGCGCTGAACCTCTCGTGCGGGCTGTGTAGCCTGCAGAGTGTAAAAGAGACGAGTGGCTCAAAGGCGATTGGATCTGAAGAGACCAATCATACTACTTCCTCACCCTGCTCCTGTGCGGTGGCAGGATTTGCAGTGACAAGCCGAGACGCATTGGCACAATTGGCGATGCCAAATTGTGAAGAAAAAGAAGAAATAGTTGCCGATTCTAAATTGAAAAAATAAATAAAATACAAATCTGAATTCCCAACATGAAATGTGACAAATCACGTGAGATCACCAAGTGACTTGTACTAAGTAAGCTCAACAGTGAAGCGGCCACACCTCTCACAATAAAAAATGACCAATAAAACTGGTCATGTAGAGCCACATGCACAGGGCTCCTTCAACAAGGAAATGATTAACTTCTCCTTATTCAATGTCATCATCTTAGGCCTTACCACACGGGGAACACAATAACCTTGTGTGCGCTCTTGTGAGTTAAGATATCTTCTTCAATAGATCAGTAACAGTAACACTGTTAAAATGTACTCCAAATTTAGTAATCAGTTACTAACTGTCCGCTATTCTAAATGTACTACTATATTGTGCTATATTGTGTTTGAATTGTGATTCCACAAAAAAAAAAAAAATGCAATAAATGCAATCATAAACAATAAAAGAAAAAACAAAACAGGAATAACAAATTAAAATGTTTCGTTTTTCAATTAGCGGCTTTACCTTGTTTCTCTTTTTCTTTAAGGGGGTCTGTGTTATATACTCGGAACCCATTCTCCATTCCACACGCAAAGCACCCTGGGAATAACACAAAAAAACAAAAATAAAACAAAGTTAAATGAAGAATAAACTCGCCAACAGTTAAATTCACAGCTCAATAAGAGCAAACATTTTTCCACTACGGTGTGCATTTTAAATTACAAAATACATTTATTTTGCTGTCTTCCCTAGTGGCATATATGGAATGACTGACATTTCTACTCGCCCGAGAGCCACGACAGGCATGGATGCTGAAAGGCTGTTTGGTGACCCTGCATGTGGGCAAGGATTGAGTAGCGTTTACTGATGTGTAGAGACAAAACGGAATTCTCAGTTGCTCCCCCGTTCAGTAGATTTCATTTTTGGGGCAGCATACATATATACCAAAAGGCATACCACCGACAGGCATCAATCACAGAAGGAAGGAACCAAGACAATGGGAGCCTTACTGAGCTCCACAAATAATTGCTTTGGCAATAAAAAAAAAATTAATGCGCCCTTGTACTTCCTTAATTCACAGTAAAGTGCAATAGCGGTCTGCTCCGACGCGTCTAAGGGGGAGCAGGCTCCCCGTCTCCTCAAACAAACCTACACAGCCTAAGACACAATTATCCAGAAGTAAATTGTTCAGAATATGCCTGATCACCACCGAATGTCTAATCCAGGACCAGAAACATATAATGTCCGAATCCAGTCCCGACCGTTACGCGGGACTGCCCTCTTCGCCGGCCATGCGTGAGCGCAATGCTGCACTGTCTTGACAAGCCAGTCTATCTTGCAGGCAGAGCACAGCAGGGGCTGAAACTTCCCTTAATAAGCCACACTACCAGGCTGACTCCACATTAACTGGTTGCAGCACCACATGCTCTCTCTCCCTGCGCAGACCTAGGTACCATTTATATTTAATGACACTCCAGACCAAGGGGAGCCTTTCACAGGGACATGACCGGAGAGCACACCTGAGAGCTGCCACACCTGAGAGCTCCGACAGAGCACCAATTCCGAGAGCCAACAAGGTGAGCCTTGCAGATATGAAAACAATGTCTGACCTAGACGTCCAAACGGATCGAGGCTTACTTCTAATAACCAATACCTTTTGAATGTTTTTAAGCCATTAAACGTACATTCAACCTTTGAATAATTGTCTCTCATTCCCTTTGACCATTACTAGGGATTTGAAATAAACTTACGGTGCGGTAACAAGTTAAGCGGCTAAAACACAAGACAGGTCACTAAGCTTGATTCTAATTCTCATGTGACTTATTTGCCGTTCTCTTCCAGCAATTTGCAGGAAGGAAGTATGCCTCACAAGTCGTTTATCTCGTACAGCTTAGGTCATTGTCTCGTACCTTGTCTCATTGACCAGGACAGCGAGAGAAGAGCTTCATTGTGTTAACCGAGATCGTGAAATCTGCAATGGACTGAACTTATTCGTTTGGCTGACCGCCTATACCCAGGCAACTGTGCAAACATAAAATTCACCACACGGTGGAGAGCAAAGGCCTGAATCAGAAGTTCCAAGGTCCAACATTTAAACTGAAGTTATACAATCTCTCGGTGAAAATCAAGAGCCGCAAGAAAACAACTCACCTGCCCTACGCGGCGGAAATTGTTTCTCAGTAAATCAGTAAACCAAACGAGAGGATTATGAGTGCAGCAGTTTAACCTAAACAAGTCGCTCATACAGGAAAGACTGAAGTTAAACACTATCGGTATTAGGATAGGGTAGGTGAGGGGGGGGGGGGGGAGGACTGGAGATGAATGTGAGAATTATGGCTGAGATACATGTGTGTCTCCATGAGGGGCTTAGCAGTTCTGCACGGCATATAAACCAGACCTTTCACTTGGTTTTTAATATTGACCCGATACAGAAGCGCTTCGGTGCCTTAGAAAGGCTTCCCCAGTTAAGACACACAGCACAGGGTGAGAGACAAATGATGAGCTTTAAGAGAACTCACGACACTGCCAGTAAGAGACCTTCAGCTAAACTGAAATCATTCATTTTCAGGGCCTGGAATTCAGCCCATATTACTAGAGAGAGAGAATAACCCGCTGTGCAGAACAGATCATGACTGATGACAAACATCTAGTTAGCGGTGGTTTTTGTATTAGAACTCCTGGTGGTTTCTTGATTCAATAATTATGAAGCTCCACAGACCCTCATTAATAAATAGCCCTCAGTCTCTAGGAGTAAACCAGACGACAGCTGAATATTGACAGAATAGTAACATGCATTTTCCTTTGTTTGCACCTGAAGTCCTGACAACACCTGAGCAGGAAACTATTTTATTTTAAGGTCTCAAAATGTGCTACAGTATCACTATAACATCTGTTATTGTCAGTGAAGGCCAAACTACTTTGAAGAGCCAGTCCCCCATGGACCGGAGCTTGTTTTGAGTGTGAATATCACAACAAATTATTTCAACAAAGCTTATTCTGCTATTTGTACTAGGAGAAATTGTGAATTGATTGCCTTTGAGATTTATACGTGCAAAAGCATAGCTGTGAACTGAGAGCATGTAGTAAATGACACCATTATCATTATTGAGAGTGCATGATGATTAGACATGATCATTATGATCATAAGATACTGTGTTGAACGGTTAAAGTTATGAACCAGTACCTAAAATGACTCATCTTTGCCAATGCCAACTTTACCGTTTGTCCAACGGATATTTAGGGAGCCCCGCCCAATGGAAACAGAACATTGACAACGTAGCTGTATTGTCTTAAAGACCTGTGCAGCTGGCTTGAGAATGAAAACAAATAGCCTATTAAAAACATAGTAAGAAAAATATTATGTGACATAAACTGTCTGATTCTTGTCACCTGACAGGCTGGTTTAACGCATTGAGCCAGTAAACAAATACAACCATTAACTTTAGCTGGGATCAAAAAATTCCATTCCATTAAATGTTATCCCCTTTTTAAACGTAAGCATATTTGAAAACTTTATGCCATTGTAAATCTCAGGCACATTCACTCGGACCTACATTTACGCTTAAGGGATGGTTGCGTCTAGCAAACCTGCCCTTGACCTACTCTCTGCCCCGCTTCAATTCAAGGCAGTGTTATACATATCCACACAACATGGCAAGGAAAGGTAGGCATCCGTCTTCTCAAACTCTCTGTGACTCAGAGAGTGGGCAAGCGTGCGTCACATGTCTGCCCATGTCATGCCATGGAAACAGGAATCTGCATGAAACATCACCCTAAAATCTTTGTGCATGAAGTGAGTAAAGGTTTCTTACATTGCTGACAAATGATAGATGCACCATAGGGCTAACAAAGGTAACGTCAATCAAATATTATTAGGTATTGCACATTTTTACAGACACAATCAAGCCAAAGCTCTGTCAGGTTGTTACAAGTTTGTCATAACTCAGACCTGTTTTTGTTTAGCATACTGTGCAGGTATAAGACCTTTGCACATGACATACAAAACTTGGTTCAATTCCAAAATAATCCTTCTAGATTAAGGAAATGAAAGAACTAGACTAATCAGTCATTAAGAAATGGCAGCGTTGACACTGATTTTTTATTATAAATTCTAACTCAATCATATCTAGCACTAACTAAAAAGTTAGTCCGTCGTGATCCCAATAAAAAAAAACTCCCAATTCACATTTCCAACCTTCTAACTGAAATTTACTTTTTGAAATTTCTAAAATCTAAATCTAAAACACTACCACTCGTCTACCCTCTGATCTCTGAGCCGATGACAAAAGGTGAAGGTATGTATAAACTTGCAATAAGGTAGCAAATCTTTATGTCCCCTGTCTGTAATGAGTAAGCTCGATGTTCACTTTAAAGGTACACCAAGGCAAAGCAAATTGGTTTACTAATAACATACCGAGGTCAGTAATTATTCAGTGAAGTCCTGGGTCAATGTACATTGATTGTCCACTTCTTAGGGGGAAATAATGGGTCATTTATAGACTTATGGTGGACTAAAAATACAGAATTATTCAACATTCAGGAAAAACTTTTGAGTAAATAAGCTAAATTATTATTCCAGCGGGACCTATTTGCACTTAAAAGGTAGTTATTTTCAGAATCTGACTTTCAATAAGTCACAGAGACAGCATCTTATATATTTTAGATTTAAGCCAAATTGTAGGAGCTAGTGCTAAAATCACAATGATAATTTGAACATTAAATACAAACCTTGCTTAACATATAGACAGAAATCTTGTTTTTGTTAATAATAATTATGCCAGCTTTTATGGTATAGTAGTCTGCCAAGCAATTGATTACATTATTGTTTAATTGTCTAAAATTCTTTGAAAGTTTTTTTTTTTTCTTTTCTTTTTTAAATTGGAACCTCAGCTTCAATTTAGAACAATAATATATTCCTGTAGGAGTCGGAGGGTGAGAGGGCTATTCTATGCACATCATTTTCAGGTTCATCTTTTAAGGATTGGCAGTTCTGCAAGAAAGAAAGTTTTGATGAGACCAACCCCCGACAACCGGGTCACACCATTTTAAGTGGCCTTTTAACAGCCTCATGAAATACAGTTAGTGTGAAAAATTATAATCACACTGCATGTGAAAACATTTTCAAATTCCAAACTTTGATAATGCATCATAAAAAGGAGAGCATATATTTGAATGCAATCATTTAATAGGGGATTTTACATTAAATAAGTTCTATTTAAATATGCAAGACTTTCAGTTTCAGGTGCTACAATCTTTTCCTCATAAAAAAATAATTTAATGTCTGCTAAAATAAGACCAAACCTAGCAGTAAAACCAACACAAGCAAAGAGGTGGGCACATAATAAAACCCCAATCTGCACATCTCTTAACTTCCATTTAATATTTGACAGAAGACGAATACTGAGTTTAAGCAAAATTGCAAGTACATAGACTAAACAGATCCCCTGCAAAAATCATATCAGGCTGCAGTGTAACCTATATGCCACCAAACCTTTGTGACCAATTACATGTCACGTGGGGCGTCATATACATCTTTCAGATGACTTACATGAAATAGGAAGTGTCAAAAAATTAAACACCAAAGAATGCTAACTTTTTATTGGCACCGATGTTTTTAATAATTGACTTTCCTAAATCGGTTTATTTGGGAAAATTGATTTATTCATAAGGAAAAGTGCTGTATGTATTAAAGAATAAATGTGAAACTGGAAAAAGAAACTTGGCCATTCCGTAATAAATGTTCAATATTCCTCAGTGTCCGATAACATTACATCCAGGGAGGCGCAGGACTAAATGTATATCCGGTCTGCAGTGGAAGAACAATTCCCATTTTTACTGAGTTGATTATATCAGAAATAAGGAACCATCCAGTTAGTGCATATTCATCTGTGATAATTCTCGGTATAAACACTTTTTTTAAGGATCGAGTGAACATCCGCGCTGAATAGAATCGCTACTTCTATGCAGCACCTTGAAAATAAACCAATATATAATGCAAGAGAAGAGACAGTCGCCTCTCTCGGTCTGTCTGTCTTTACACAGACGTAAAACGTTAAGGAAAAACTAGTGTTCTTCCCAATATTGCATTTATTCGAGGTCCTAAGGCACAACTGGGGCCTGTACACAATATGTCATGCAGTATCTGATTAGCTGTTCCGATATACAGAATATAAATTCTCAAATTTCACCCGTAGATATTATCGATACCATTCGATAAAATGTGGTCATCATTAATGTCGTTATCCAGTTATAGCCAGCTGACTAACGTTGACTCTTTACTCCACTTCCGATAACCTACGTTGAGGCCAAACTAAGAGTTCTCTGTGAAAAGAAGCTGGCTAACTAGCTAGCTAAAATGGTTGCCACGGGAAAAATGGACAGTAAAAATGATGACAGTAAGGACGTTTACATTAATCGTCATAAACGAATGCTGGTTAATAGTTTTAAAATGGTATTATCTACAGTTATAAAACGCATAACCAGCCAAACAAAATAGATTTCATCCTCGGCTATCAGTTGAATTTGCAAACATCACTGATAACAAATGTAGAATCAAAAGAGATACTTAAACCAAGGTCTCACCGTGGTCCTGGTTAAATCCAGCGTACAGAAGCCCATTTCCATGAGGATTGGACGGTAAAAGGTTCATTATGCTGGCCCAGTATTTACCACGGAATAATATAGGTTTAGCTAGCTAATTTCAACTAAACGACACCATTCCTCCTCCGTAATCAGCCTGTCAACATACAGACAACAGTGAGAAGCGTTTTCCTCCTTCCTCAGGACGTATAGAAGCACGCAGAGCCACCGAGCGGGGAATACATCCAGTTAACTGTAATGGAAAAGTATTCTGTAGTCCCATTGCAAAGTAACTTTAAACAATCCGCGTATTGGTGCCAACGGCCATTCTTTTTCGAATGAGGGAAAAACAAAGTTTATTCAATATTTTAAAAAAATGCTTCCTTAACGAATTGGAAATCTACCGTGACACGGTAGAAGAAAACACAATTTTTGAAATGTAGTTTTAGGAATTGAGTTAGTCCTATTGAAAGTACTTGAACATGACCCATAGGTTACCGCGGGTGTTCTCCCTAACCATAAATTAAACGTAGGTAGGCTGTATGATTTAGTAACGGCTGTACAAACACTCAAAAATATTAACAAAATTTCAAGATGATCACAATCGTTTTATTAGTGATGGCACCCTTTTCTATAATAGCTTACTGTCACAAAGCCATGCTAGAATTCACAGGAGATTCAGGGACGGTTACTTTAAAAAGAAATCTTGCTTTAACTCTGTTTTAGTTTTAAAATTAAGGGCTATAGGCCTCAGTTAATTTAAACTGAAAATACGCGACCCTGCGTACGGGGTGTCTACTATGTACTCCATTGTACATTTTCACTCAATCCAACCTAATCTAATGGCGACTGCAAAATTAGTATTTTCCTATCACGGCCCTGTGGAAAACAGACACTTATATTAAAGAGGCTGTATTTGTTTACCACTAAGCATTCACTGGGTGTTTTAATAGTTTTTTATTAGTTGACCGGTCCCTGCCCAAACGCGGCCAGTATTTATCACATTTATTTACGTTTCCAGATATGTTGTAATGCTCGCAACGGGGAGCAGGAGCTGCCTGTAGAGAACATTGTATGAATGTCTTGACGCCTTTTTACGGCCGATATTTCACTTATTTGCCAACTGATGGTAATTATTCTTTCATCACATAAAAAAAACGAACACTTGATCATTTTGAATGACTCTTTAATTGCCTCAATTTTATAAAATAAAAAAAAACCCACATTAAGTTGGAATATTACGTTAACATGAATACATAGTTTGACGTTGCTAGTATGAACGGTGATCTGTGTTTCTAAGACTATCGACACGCGGCATACTGTTCAAATTGAAAACTAAAAATCGTATCATTAAAAGGTATTCTGTGTACAATTTTGGTTGGTATCACTACGACCAACAAAACGTTTTTATTTGGCTAGGCAAACAAAAACAAGCTACAGTGCATTAAAAACAACCAGGGTACTGCCATTTCAATTGTTGGTTGACATTTGAATTAGGAAGTTAAAACAGAACGGTATACTTTTTGTGACAGTGATGTAAATAACCAGAACGGAGCCTCTTAACCCATTGATTAAGAAATTGCTCTGTAAATTGACACAGTGCATTTCTGGAAAATAGTTAAGAAATGACATCCAGATCAATTCGATTCCGAACGTGACATAACAACAAAGATACAAACCGCATGGAATGCCTGAATGCAATCAGATTATCATCATAGTATTTAAAATCCTGTCTGCTTTTGCATCTAGGCTCTTTCATAGGAAACATCCACCAATTTCCATTTCAAGACCTGAAGAGGCCCGTGGACGTTCTTTTGATACAGTAATCCAGTTGCACTGGGATTTTTTTTTTTGTAATGAAAAGGACATTTTTACTTTAAGATTAAAGGAAAGCCTTATATTTAATTAACTCCTCCTGGGTAACTTTGCATTTGTGGGTAAATTTAAGAAGTTTTTAAAAATGATAAATTCTCCTTTTAAATATAAATGATATCTAAATTCCTAAATGAAAATGGTAATTCTATTTCTAATTTCACTTGAAAAGACTCATCACATCAAAAAAAAAAAAAACTGGATATAAATTGAAAGCGACTCCAAAAGACAACTGCTTGTCCTGTCAGCAATGTTTATTGGAAATCATAATTACAAAACACGCTGTTTGTGCAGACACTTTCTCACCCGACCTTCATGATTTGTTTGTTTTTTGGCATCTTCCTGTTTGTTGGATTGCAATTCTTATTACTGTACAACTGTATAGAAGAAAACTGCAAACCACAATAGTATCAAACAACGTCATACATAAGATATATATGTTTAGGCAATTGCAGTTTTCTGCGGAATTCAAACGTCAGTATACATTTTCAGCTTCTTTATTTACGTCAAACCATAATTCCCTGGTCAAAATCAGGGAACATTTTTTTTTTCCCAAACCGAAACTCGAGACATTCTGAGTCCATCTTGCCTGATAGCAAAACAATAATATCAGTTAATCTGGAAAGAAGGCTATCCATTCTTTTTTCGTTATCGAGGAAAACAAGTCATATATTTAATATATGTCTAAACACATATGTGCGACGAGCGCCTGCTGGCAAACAAAGGTTCACCTGACGACTGTGTCGAGCCATTGACTCTCTAGAGGAGCTCCCTGACTGTCGTGGGTCTACAGCGTCCCCGGAAGCGGGGACAACCCAGGCCACCACTTCATCTGCTGCCAGTCCGCGCCCACAGTCTTCAGCGGCACTGACCCCGGAGACTACGCAGACCGGGCGAATAGTGCCGCCGCCCCGCCCCGCCCCGCCCCACCCCAACCCCCCCAGGTTCTACGAAATTTTGCAGCTGTTCCTGGCGCAGCTCTGGGAGGGGCTCTGCGGCGGGCGGATGAGCTTGGACTTCTTGGCGACGTGCCTCTTGTTGGTGCCCTGAGCGGTGACGGAGTAGGAGCGCCCATGCATCATCCTGGCGTTCAGGCCGTTGGCCATGGAGAAGGACTTCAGGTGGCTCTTCAGGGGCACGGGGAGGGGCAGTTTGTCCACCAGGTGCACCGGCGTGCAGGATACGATGGAGCGGCAGCACAGGTCCTGCAGGCTCAGAACTGAGAGGGAAAGAATCAGAGTGGCTCGTTGACATCTCATCTCGCACATCTCAACAGATCCTTATTAAAACGGCTGGGTATGGAGATGGACCCAGGCAGAGTAACATCTCTGGTCCAGTAACTTGTAGTGAAAGTATACTGCCACTCTTCATAAATAGTGGAGGGGCATCATCCCAAGGCTATTCTGGATGGCTGGATGGTTTCCATCACAGGGCCTGCGGCAATTAACTAGCTTTAAAGAACAGAGAATACGGTGTAATACCCATGACATTTCTTCATACCCGTCACTGTTAATTGAAAACTAAAACAGAAGTATAATTAAAAAGTATAATTCAGTGTGTTAAAAATTAACTCAATAAATAATTCTACTTGACATTTTTGTTGTGTGGTGTAGTGTAGTGGTTAAAGTGTCAGATTTGTAACCGAAAGATGGTCAGTTAAAGTCAGCAAGGCTACTGTACGCTTAAGCAAGATGTACATAAAAAAATTTAAAAAAAATTAGCAAAAGAGCAAAGTTAATGCTCTTTTAAATTGAGCTCTGTTCCACCCACGAATAAATAGAACAAATGAGCTACCTTATCTCTTTAGTTTAATTAAAAGTCAGTTAGTTTTGCAGGGCACACTATTTGCAGTCGTCTTCCACCTACTTCCTTTCATTTTTCTGCATAAATTGACTGAAACTTGTGATTTGACCAAGAACGTCGGTGAGTTTTGTACTAAAATATGTAACAGCACCCTAGTTCTTTCAAAATGAGCATTGTAAGACTTAGTATTTATAGACCTAGTATCAAGGATACTTACAGGACAACTAAAATCTTTACCACTAAGGGGCGCCATTTAAAAAAAGCGAAGGGTAATTTCTGTGTTTATTTTAGGTAAAACATTTGGCTGCACTAAATCCTTGTACCCCTTTGTCGTGTTTTGCATGTGCATTCAGCTAGGAGCCATGCAAATTATTATTTTACAAACCGACAGAACTAACCACCTTGCAAATGGCCCATAGTATTGTTCTTTTCCAAAGAGTTGGGAGTGGTTACTGGAATTAGATGCACGTAAGGTGAGGACTATCGGCAAATCTCCATTTCGAAGGCTTTGACGGAAGCCGGCACTGCAGCAGATTTGTTAACGGGAAGGCGAAGACATAAACCAGGGCCCCAACGTTCCACTGACGGGTTACAAAGGGAGCCTCTTTAGTGCAGCTGAAGGACAGAGGCTGGCCAGGTACCTTTGTTGGGTCTCCACAGGCGCTCCATTCCATGACGCATCAGCACGATGCGGGCCAGCTCAGTAAAGGACTCGGTGATGTTGAAGTTGCACAGCGGGCTGACCTCGAAGAAGGTGACGCCCAGGCGTTCGGCGTACACCTGCGCCTGCTCCGTGGTCACCTGCCGCTTGTAGGCCAGATGCAGGCGGTTCCCAACCAAGATCTTGGGTACGCCCGGGGCATGCTGGGATGTCAAACAGAGCCATAGATTAAAAAGACAGTTTTTATCTCTGAAAAGGCACCAGGCAAAGACCTCCAGATTAACCCCTGAAATAAACAAGGCTTCTAATAATAGGTTTTGAGAAAGTAATAATGTAACCCGTGCACAGGGCAGACTAAAGCGCTCGTCGTCGTAACGATGTTACTTTATTGCTTTCGGACTCTTGGCGTGTCTCTTGTGAAATGCACCAGAGCTGAAGGTCACGCATTAAGTTGCCTGGATGCAATTGCTCAGGGTTTAAAGACAGTAAATACCGGGAAAAAAAAAGATATTCACCATGAAAAGCAAACAGCTTTATATTGCGCGTTTGTTTGCTCCATAATGAAAACAGAATCTTTTAAGAACTTATTTTTTATTGGCCATGCATCCCAGTTCTCTGTAATCCTGCTATGAGAACAGCCACCATCAGACATAGATTTGTTGTGTTTGTTTTCAGAGCATATGAGCATCTTGTTTAAATCACCGCCCACACCAGCAGCCTTTCTCCTCCTGGTTATTTGATTGCTTATCTTACCATCGTGGACTGCGATTCTTTCACTTAATCATCGTTTTAATACACCTGACTTGTGGCAGGGTCGTCGTCTATTATTAACTTTACAGTTTTACAAGCTGACATTAAATAATTATGACTCTCTTTGGAAATTGAGATTTAAATTGAAATTGGACTTCCTGGTGCCTTCTGAACGGTAATCCCAGGGGTAGGGGTGGTAGGACGTACCACTCAAAACCACTCGTTATGTTTTAAGGGAATGATTGAACATTTACAAACATGGCAAAGTGGTTTTTAATCGGACTAGTCACAAGAACTCTCACCTCATCAATCTCCTTGATCCACCTGTCGATGCCATCAAAGGACCAGCGGTTCGCAATGTCGTACACCAGGATTACACCCTGCCGGAAGACAAATTAACTAGCCCGAATCCAATTATCTGCTGCCAGCATCAACACTGCGTTGTGTCACTCGTATTACTCAGTGGGCCTTCACCCACACAAATCTGTAAGTAAGACATGGTTCTTTTTTACTTTTTTACTTCAAATAAAGGGATTCACCTTTCTCAGGATAACACTTTTTTCGTCTTACAGAGACATCAGCATTCGCTGCCGAGTGTAATAAGATTTCCCCTGCATATAAAAGCATTCTTTAAATTGCTAATAGAACGCATTACATTACAAAAGGGAAGGTCGCGGTGTTCAGAGCTCCCATTTATGCCTCCTGCCAGCTTCATTGGCAATGTCACCCTTCCTTCACCCTTTTCTGTCTGCCGGGCATAAGCGAAGTAACATCATGACTATCACAGTCCCCCCATGAGTCATTCTGAATCGGTTCGGAGTTGCACGGCAAATGGCAAAAGCAGCTACGCTCTAACAAACCCATGCCTTCTTTTGCTTTTTGTAAGCGATGACAAAGCTCAGCATCGTAAATGCCTACCATGCCATTTCAAACCAATTCTATGCAGAAGGGCTACAAAAGCAAATCCTACGTTGAGAAGTTCATATGCAGTACTTCTGTAAATGAAAAGAGCTTCTGCTTCATTTAACAGCCATTAGCCTAACGCTCACAGAGTTTGGAAAGTTTTAAATCCTTGAGAGATTTTGTAATAATTCCTGGCCAAAACAGCTCAAGGAGTTTAGCCATGAATATTCTTCCCCTCCTCGAGACATGAAATAACTATTCGTGCAGAGTTACGTAACCGTGGGTGATTGCGGCTGCCAAAATATTTGAAGAGCTGGTGGTGGGGGTTGAGTGAAAGTGCCGTTGTCGGTAGGGTGCGGCACCGTTCCACCGCTAGCTGCCCGTTTACACCTCCCGGTGGCTAACGGAGGAGGCTAAAGAAAATCCCTAGAGGGCCGATTGGCACATCCAACGTCCGCATGCTCAGCACCGGAGCTCCTACAGCACTTCACTGCCCCCTGGTGGACACATAAAGCACCTCACCCACATCACCTGCATCCCCCGCATTCTGTTATTGCTCCGGCCGGCTCTCCTAGGGTCGACCTTTCACTTCACATTGAACCTTCAGGCCTTAGCCGTTAGCTTTTAGCCTTTAGCAGGTGGAGTGAAATTCTCAGCTGGTTGAATCATTTCCGTGAATTCACAACCTGACTGTGGGCCCTCACAGGTGAACAGGTTCTGAAATCATATGAACCACTATCATTGCTCACAGAAAGAGTTGGTTTGCTGTAGCAAAGTGGTGTGATACTAACTCAATGCAGATTAACTTTTTTGAATTAATTGTATGAATGCATATGTAGCTTTGAAAGTTTGGAGTGGGCTGAGATATTGTGTCAAAAGTGTCTTGACTGCGGCTCTTAGGCTGGAAAAAAAAAACTGTGAAAGGGGGCGTATTTAAAGCGCTCCCAAATGAAATCCAACACCGTTTATCAGCGGGTGCCATATTTATTATTGGGAAAGTGAAGGACACGGTCTGCTAATGCTGGCTGCTCTTTTGTTAAGTCGGGGGCGTCATTTCCATGGTAACCCGCAGCCTCCGCAGCAAAGCCGCCTTCGGATCCGCTGACCCGGCCGGTTGAGGCTCCTCCGACGGGGTTCCGCGGCCCCCAACCCGCTGCTTTGTCCCCAGCTGCCCCTTGTGCCTGCTCGCTGGGCTGACGGTCGCTGCGGGCCGAAGTACTCCTTTCAGTCCAATCAAGCCTCCAGGCCCTGCTGGAAATCTCGCCGATGTGTGCCACCCTGGTTCATTTGTGTCTTTGGCGAGGGAGGGGGCGGTGAGCTTTAAAACGTGGTCGTCCAATCACGACAGCGAGCAATTACAGAGAAAACAAGCAGCAGGGCAAAAAAAGATCACCTCCAGATTTCTTTCTGTTTGGCAATGCTGTGAGCCAGCAGACAGTTCATTTGTATTATTTTATGTTGAATGCATTCGATGGTATTCAGTGAAAGCACTGCATTCCTTCCAGGAGTATAGGAATGCAACACTGCAGTATAAGGAAACTCTTTCGGGGGAACATTTCACACGGTGCATTTGATTGACTTAGCACCGTAGCATTCGGAGAGGAATCGCAGTAGGAAAACAGTTATTTCATGCATGCTGGTCCTGCTCGCACATTACCATTTTAATGCTCAAACCAGACCTGCGTTTCAGCATTGTTTTTTTCCCCCTCTCCTCCTTTGTGTATACAGTCCGAGCGCCGAGCCGTTTGCGAAAAGCAAGGACAGGCCTACCGCAGTTTTCCACAGGAAGGGCCAAATGAAGGGTGTTGCCGTTAACAGTGCTGCCTGTATAAATATGACAACCCCGAGCTGGAAAGCGTGACCTTGAGTGCACTGTCCCATGCCCATGTCTACGTCACACGGGTCGGGGTCAAGGCACCTTTCCTTTACCCGGCACTCACATGGGACCGCACTTCCATCTTCATATTGTACAAGATCTTCAAATGTACAAGATCTACGGGGCCTGTCGGCCGTTTGGCTGACACATTAGACATAGCTACTGAACTATAAAAAGTGAAACCGTAGCGAGTATGTCCATTTCTTACACAAAACGAGACAGGTGCATTGCTCCACGCCAGGGAGGGTGCAGTCCCGCGAGAGAGCAACTGTAAAAAATTGCCTCATTTGGTGCACAGCAAGGTAAAATGAAGGGCAGCCTGAAAAACCCCGATGCCGATTTTTCTTTGAGGGAGGAAGGAGTTTTGTCTGTTGCAAGCCACCATAATCCCTGTAGAAGAAGAATTGACGTCTGAAGTTTATTTGGATAAGCAGATGAAAATTATGCTTGTGTTTAAAAAAAAAAAAATCCAAAGGCCAACAATTTCTATTAATGATCCCACTTGAGATCTTTTGCTAAATTCTTCTCAACGTAAATTCTGCTGGAACTGGCTTCTCCTCCAAGGCTATGAATAGTTCATGTGCAAAAGGAAGGACCTCCCACTGCTACAATCCATTGGCTGTGCGTGGTAATGCAGCGGACGCTCGCGCTCCAAACAATCTGTGGCGAAAGTGGCAGATGCCACACTGTGCTGCGCTGTGCCTCCCCGCTGTACTGACCCCCTGCTGCAGTGCACAGAACCCTGTCCTGCCTCTGTGCATCGAAAATAAATGACCTCTAGTGCTTACTGTGATGCACCCGCAAGAAGTCTGACCTAGATGTGTTGATTTCAACCAGACAGTTAGAACTTGGAAACTTACATCCAGACACTTAAAGCATTCCATTTTTATATTTAAAACAGAAACGTTTGATGCCCTTCATGTTGGTACACTGGTGTTGGCATAACCTCCCTCCCCCTAGTGGAAGCACGTCGTACCTGCGCTCCCCGGGAGTAGGACCGGAATATGGTGCAGAATCTGCCCTGGCCAGAGGTGTCCCTGAAAGGGGAAGGAATCAGAGCTCAGTGGTGAAACAGATATGAATATAAAAACACGCTCCGAGTCTGAGCCCGAGGTCTTTTCGCAGTTCATTTTAACAACCCGATAAACAACAGGTTATTGAATTTCACTCTATAAGAGAGGGAGTGTTTGTTTGTGTTATCTGTTCCTGTAAAACCTTCCTTGGCAAGCCCGTTTCCTGGCTCGCACCAAAACAAACAGCTCCGAAAAAACATTTCAGTTCAAACTGAAGCTAATTGTGTTATATGACTGTCTTTTTTTTCCTTCTTGTATTTGGATTGGTTTAGGCAGTGGGGAGTGCCCACAAAGGAATTGGCCACATGCTATACCTAAAAGTGTTAGGTCAGTCATTGTGATTCACTTTGATTTATTTAATTTGCTCAAGTATGTTTTACTTGAATCTACAATCACTGTAGTAAATCTAGTAAAAAACATTTTTTTTGTGAAAACATTAATTGACAAGAGCCAATGTTACCATTTAGAAAACTACAAAAACATTTCATTACAATTACATTTGATCACGCCAAAGCACATTTCCACCTTTCATCTAAAAAGGCCCAGAAAGGTCTGATGTTTTTGACAATGCCCTAATTAGATGAGGGCCGTTCAGTCATATAGGAATCTCTGGCATCTCAGAGTTAATAAATGCTGCAGAGACTTATGGAGATAGGGTGCAGGGCACACCCATGGATAAATAACAACGCGAGAGCACAGTGGTAAACTGTGATATAGTGAAACGAGTATTACGCAAACCACAGGAAATCAGAAACAAAAGACCTCACATCAAACCACTGACACCCTCACACCTCAAGTATGGGCAAGGGTGACGCAACCTGCCCAGGGTCTTTCAAAGATGTCTTTTACTAAAGTGGGTCAGCAGCAGTACAGCACTTGGGTGTGAATGGTGTTTGTTTTGTTTAGCATGGCAGTGTTCAGTACTTACAGCTTTGGGGGGAAAAATAAAACTAGATGAACTAAGAAAAAAGGAGAGATGATTCATAATTATTACTGCTGTTGTAGGTTCTTTACTTAACTTGATCAAGTTAAGTCAATGTTAGGGAGAAATGGGAAAAGAAATGGGTTGTTTTTCTCGTTATTTTCATCCCTTATTTTTCATCTATAAAAGCCCCTTTCATCGTCTGAGACCCAGCACTAGGAACAGTCTGCATCTTTAGAAACTGGACCAGAAAAGTTCTTCGCCAGCCGATTACCGAGCTTGTCTTGTGTTTATGGAGCTGAGGTGATGCAGAATTCCTCGGTTTCTTACACAACCGTTCATCGTACTTTAGGACCGTTTCCAGCCTAACGTCATGATTCGCAGACACTCGTTTTGTCCGTTTTTCTTTAGCCTACAGTGGGGCAGTCTGTAGGGAGTAAATGACACGTTACATCATTGTCTAAGCCGTGCTGGGCGAGATACGGTTATCGTACAGCTGGAACCACTGGGGACAGTAATGGGAAATGAAATTAACTGAAGCGACGTGTCCCAGGGCATTTCATAGCTGAAAGGACTAATTTCTGAAAATATGGCTGGATATGGTCAAGCTGGACGTGGGGATGCGTTTGTACGGTGTGTGTTCTGCGACTTGAATGCTTTCGGTTAGCAAGTCTGTAATTACGTTTGAAGAAATGGAACCCAGACTCTGGCGTTTCTCTTCCGACGGGCGGGTGCACTGCTCTCCCCAGAAGACGCTTCCAGTTACATCACAGACTCTGGTCTCTAGGCAACTTGTAACTCCTTTGACAATGTACAGTGCTTACAAAAAGTGACATCAAAATGTTGAAAATGCTCGTTGGCAGGTGTGAAAGGGAAATTAGAGTAAATAGTGCAGAGACTTCCATTTAGAGAGAGTGGAGATGCTAGACGCACTCATTCCAAAACCCTGCTACAGACTCGCACATGCTAATGTGCTAATGTGAACTCACCAGAGCTGAAGTTTAACCCTGCGTCCATCCAGCAGAATTGTGGTCGTCTTGTAATCGATCCCTGTGAATGACAAAAAAGGAAAAACATTAAATGGGTCGCCACACATCAAACCGGACCCCCGGGGTGAAGTGCGCCAAATGTAACTCACTTTTTGAAGATAATTCTGTGTGACAGGGCTGAGACTCGTGCAGAAGTAAATTGAAGTGACAGCGCCCTACGACCCAAAGGGCTTTTAACAGGGCTCGGCAAACAGACGAGGGGATCCGTCGTTTAAAAATAAAATAAAATAAACAAGCACATTCTAACCCCTCTGTATGTGCATGTTGTAGAACTATAAGCAGAAGTCAGCCGCGTTGCATGCTTGGGGAGATGTGGAGTTAGTTTTACGCACACCCCAGCCT